>JABVXS010000210.1:0-44204 GCA_013365335.1 Madathamugadia hiepei
GGGCATATTGTGGTTTTTCTAGGAAATACCCAGATTATCGAGTATCGCCTGTGTAAGCTGAGGTTTCTTTTGTTGTGTTGTGATGTATATATCATAATACGAAGGATTAGAACTTGATATAATATCTCATCATGCGATTGGTTCAGTTATTTATGATTAAGGGTGAAAATTTAGATTAGCCATCACGATTCCATTATTTTGGAAACGTTCTAGTCAGCAAGCATTCTTGAGATATACGTTGGTCGGGATGTTGGCATGTGGAACTAAAAATGTCACGACGATCTCTTCTGCATGTACGAGCAGTAATATTTTTTTGTGGTTGTTTAATTTGCATCATTTGTACTATCATACTTTCAATAACATGTAACTGCGATGAGAAGCCTGTATCCAACAGATTACGCAGTCCAATTCTGCACAAACAGCAAGGTAGGTTTAAACTAAGTTTATATACAGGAGTGAATTTAATGTTGTACTTTAACTATTGTTGGTCTTTTCTTCCCGCTTCACTCTCACCTTATTTTCTCCTACTCACCGATATAAAAAGGAAGGAAGAATTTTCTTACTACAATATTAATTTGCGCTTTTTTTGATCATCAAATAGGGCGCTACACTTTTGTGAACTGCATACATTTTTATTTGGAATCTCGGCAATATTCTTGTATGAAGATTTTTCAGATTTGCCTTCAACATATTTGGCGATTGTGATCGTGTCATCTCCAGCAGATGCCGTGGTCCGTTCCGTCATTCGCAGTACTTGGCTGAAATTATCTTCAAAAGGTGGGTTGGAAATAGTTCAACATGAAATTTGTTTAGTTTTGTGGCATAATATGATAAAATAAAAGCTATCATTATGAACCTTAGTCATGTTTTTTAAATTTTACAGGTAAAGCAACCTTTCGCCATATTTTTCCGATTGGTGTGAAAAATCTGACTTTGTATGCCAAAGAACGTCTCAAAGAGGAAAATGATTTATTTAACGATCTGATTTTTCTCGAGGATTTAACGGATACTTACCAGAACTTGACAAGGAAATCTTTGCTATCTATGCAGGCTATACATAAAATGTATAAATTTGAATTTTTGTTAAAGGTTATTTTTTTGTTCAGTTATCCATGTTAAAATCGATCATAATGAACTGAGGACAATTTCACCGACCAACTCTTGCGTCTGTTTTGGGATAATTTATTTGTACATGATTTTTTACTTTGTACTGCGTTGAGTTAATTCTAAGAAACAAATTGCGATATGGTTTTAATTTTTTTTATTTTCTAATTTATCGTCGTTTTAATTTGTATTTTTAACTATAAAGGTGGATTCTGATTCGTTTGTACGTTTGGGAGCATTTTTGAAAGCCTTAAAAGATATTGAGCATCCTAAGTTGTACTGGGGTTTTTTGGACGGAAGAGCACGACCAAAACGAAAAGGCCAGTGGGCGGAAAAAGATTGGATTATATGTGACCGCTATGTTCCTTATCAGGTATTTTATTATTTAAAGCGAAGTCATGGTACTGCAGTCATTCCTATGTCTTTTGTTTTCGAGATACTAACACTTTAAGGCTCACGAAATTTGTTATAGCTTGGAGGTGGTTATGTTTTATCCTACAGGTTGGTCGACTTCATCGTACGGAATAAAGATCTGTTGAAAATTTACAAGTAAATTTTCATTTGAAATAATTGATTACCGTTGTACAATTAGCTTTTACGGATTGAAATCTGATAATGGAAATTCAAAAAAATTCAGTACTTTTTACAGCAATGTGTAGTAAAAATAGTTAAGGGCAGAATTGTAAGAAAAACACTGAAAAATAAGTGTTTCGTAATGTCGGTTTTTAGGAATGAAGATGTGTCAATAGGTGCTTGGTTGGCTGGCCTTTCAGTTCGCTATGTTCACGATCCTCGTTTTGATACTGAATTCCATTCCAGAGGATGCAACAACCAGTACATCATCACACATAAACAAACACCGGAATCTTTAAAGGTTTTTTTCTTTTAATTCGAAGATTCCGTGGATTTCTTTCAAATTTATTCAATATTTGGTTACAGAACTGAGTGCCATATGCCGTGTTGCCTAAAAATTTTGCTTATACAGCAGTTAATTTGTTCAGGAGATGAAGTGTAAATTAATTGTTGTTTTATGCCGGAAAATGGTTTGATCACTCGTATCTTTTTTTAGAACTTATATGCTTCAATTGTAAATACTGGTAAACTTTGCGAAAATGAGTATCGCATTCGATCATCTTATGTTTATGACTGGTCAGTTCCACCGAGTATGTGCTGCACTCGACAAAATGTATCTAATATACCATAATTCTTCAATGTAATTTTGAGTTTAGTTTTACTGTATTTTTGAGATTATTAATGGTATTTAACTTTGTGTCATTTTGTTTTGTCTAAAATAATTTGTATCTGTGGGGATAATTTTTGTAGCATATTGTTCAATGTAAAGAGATTAATATTTTGTATAATTTTCCTGTAGCCTATTAATTCATTTGTTTAGTTCTTAAATAAATGCGTTCAGTGAGTTCATTCATCAGTCTTGTTTTACAGTTTACCATAAATATTCTTTCGCATTAATTAATTTATTTGCCTAATTGATTTTTTTTTTCTAAAAATGTTCAACTATTAAATGCAATAAATGATGGTTCTTTTTCTTTCCGAATTGATTTTTGTTGAAAAAAACTGTTTTAATTCACTTTCAACGATTGGAATTACTTTCAATTATTTTTTATCTTCATTGATTATGCCTTCATGTTTTTGCGCAAGAACTGATGAAGGACGAATGAACAAATTAAGCTTGCTTGTCGGTTGTTTACTTTTTGAGTTTTAGTTTTGAACAAAGGAAAAAATAGAAATTCTGATGGATTTTTATCACTGATTTTCTGGAAATTTCAGGCAACTCTATACGCTGAACTTTAATTCTTGATTTTTTTATTTGATGTTTTCAAACTCTAAAGAGTTTGGAAATTCTTGTTTTTGGAACAAATCATTAAATGCATCTGATGCAAAATGTTGAAATAGAAGACCCTAATGCTATATACAATGGCACAAGCCAATCGGAAGTTCTTCTTGGGCAATTTGTTCTTCCGTTTTCAATACTGCTTCGAAATATTGCTGTGCCATGGATATTTGTTGGCTTTCGTTTCGCTTTATCGAGCGGTTTCTGGTAAATTAAAAATTTTGATTTCAATACTTTTTAAGGCGTGATGTTCCGGTCATGTATCAAAATTCACTTTTGCAAACATTGTTAAAGTGAAATTTAGAGCACATATCCGGAGCAGTCAGTTCCAGAAGCTCGAGAGAGATGAGCAGTGAGGGACACCAACGTTATCATTTCGCATTAACTGATTAGCATGATTTTGACATCTACGAAGTAGTGATGTGCTATTTATTGCAAGCTAATCTGCTCATAATTTCTGGCTGTAGTAGTTTACTTTGAAATAAGTCATGTAGGAATAGAAGTTTTATTAATAATAATAGTTTGTTTTGTGTTATTTTAATTTGTCATAGAAGAAGTGAATTTCAGGTTGAAATTTGCGCTTGATTTCTTGTTCATCGTACTGCCAATTATTCTTTCACTCACTTTATTCTCCGATCATTTATCTGTGATACTTCTTCTCCAATTAGTTGCTTTGCTTTCTTTAATAACTTTTTTGCTATGTGAATATTGCTTTATTGCACGTGAAAAACCTTCACTAAATCAAATTTTCGGTCAAATGGTTGATGACCAACATTCGCCCACCGAATTCGTCACTTACATGAGGTTATTTTTTTAATTCTATACGTAGCCTTTCTTAGGATGTTTAAATTAAATTTTAAAGTAGTGATCGAAATATCCTTCTCTTTGTTTTATCCTTCCGACATCTTCAAGTTGGCCTGGTTGAACGAAGTATTATACCATGAAGTAAAAGTAATCGAAGAAAACCCAGAAACTGGGGAGGAAGTAAAAACAGACCTTGGAAGATTTGGGTATTATATTTTCTATGATGGCAGATACTTTTCTTCCACGAACTTGTCATCCGAAATTGTGATTGATCGAAATGGATGACGTTTTCGTTTATGACAAATATGTCTCTTGAACTAGATGAGATAATGAATCCATAACACGTTTTTTCTCTTTAGATCTGTGGTGCTTATTGCAACAGCGGTTGCAATTCTTTCTGTTGATTTCGACGTTTTTCCACGTCGTTTTGCCAAGACGTATACTTATGGACGAAGTATTATGGATACTGGTACCGCCATATCCGTTTACTGTATCGCTATTGTTGATGTATTCAAGAATTTCCCTAACAGGACTAAAGTTTCATCTTTGCAGAGAAGGTTTTTTCTTTTGTAATCGAATACAAAGGACCGAGCAAAGAGGTAGTTCAAGTGAGAAAGATACAAATATAAAAATTTAAGTGGTAAGATAATGTAATATTCAGATGGAGTTCACTGGCTCTCGGTTTTTTTTTTTTGAACCAGACTATTTTGGATTCATTTAAAACAAAAACACATTAAAAATTTTAATTGCAGAAATTTTTTCCGGCAACATTTATCAACCATTGCGTTGCTCTGCTTGGGTCTTGGAAGGACATGCATCTTACATTTGTTAAATTATCCAACTCAAGTTGTTGAATATGGAGTACACTGGAATTTTTTCATAACACTCGCTTTCCTAAGGGTTTGATTTTGAATAAAGTAGATGCGTGGTGACATTAGTATGCGATATAGTTAATTTGCATGATGGGTTTTTATTTACATTAAGTTATCTAGTGATTGCTATCAGGAATTGATGAATTAAAAAGTTCTATGAGCTCCGTATTGTTGGAGAAAATTGAAGGCCTTGATGTTGATTTTCAGATTATTGTGAAGCTACTGGGTCGTCGTTTTCATTTGCTTTTCGGCTTAATCATAATTTCCATCTATCAATACTGGTTGAGTGAAAAGAATTTACAGGTTTTTATTTCGTAGAGCTCTTTTGGAAATGTTCAGATATTAATTTGTTGCTGTATTGATCAATTCAGAATTGGCTGCTTTCGGAGGACGTGAGTAGAGATACCTTTGTTGCAATGAACCGTGAAGGCATTTTTTCTTTCTTCGGTTATCTATCGTTGTATTATTTTGCATCGAATATTGCTAATTTTATGTATTCGACGGGGTAAATCATTGTTTTCAGTTCTGTTTTCTTCTATTGCAGTTCACTAGAAATTTTGAAAAGTCTGATCACTGAATTAGCTAATGAAGTCGTTTTCACTTAACGGGTCGTAATTAAGCAATAGTTATTGATTACTAGTTGCAATCCATATTCATCGGAAGGACACTCAAAGTTTGCGCTAACTAATCTATGAACGGGATACATCAGAGTTCTGATCTTTAACCAGAATTACAGAATAAGACTGAAATCCTGGTTCTGCAGAACCTTTCAGTTATTTATGATCGCTGCGCTTCTTTTTTTTGCTCAAAAATTGGCTGAAACGCTCATAGGACCACCTTCACGAAGAGTTGCTAACTTATCTTATGTCCTTGAAATGGTGAGCTATATTGTCCTCTTTCAAAATTTTATGTCGGAGGTAAACCTATCTTTTCTAGTTTTCATATCTTCTTTAAATTTCATTATCAAGGAAATGTCTGTCACTACATTCTTTCATATGTCATTTAGCTAGTTGTCGGTACAATTTATATGGGTAGTTTATTGTTGGTACAATTGGCGTCTATCTTTGGATGGGCTGCACAGTTGCCGCAATTTTCTGTTGGTTAGTTATTTGGGCTATGCTGATTGTTTTTGATTTCAGACATTCCATCTTTTTGTTCTGTAATTTTTATTCAAAAACTATCTGTGATTTTAAAAAATGCAAATTTAATGAAAAAAATAACATTTGGTTGTAATACTCGGAATTTTAGCATTTAATTGTTGCATCATTTATTTTTTTTTCGAAGTTATGCTTGATTATCTCTTACTTACTTTATCCGTTTAATGTTTTGCAGATGAAAGTCCCTTCGAACGTTTAAAGCCGTGTATACTTGATTCAGTAACCCATTTTGGTTTGCTATTTTTTTTGATAGCGAACATACTCACTGGTCTTATTAATTTAACAATAACGACAAGCTCTATAACAAACAGTTACCATTCGACGACTATTATTACTGCATACATGTTCGTTTCATGTGCACTGATTCATCTTTTTATGTGGTTGAAGCGAACTTCTTGAATTATCAATGTAAACATTCTCTAAATCATTTTTTCTTTATCCTAGAATTCGATGACTCCTTCCAGACCAGAATTCGTTTATTTTTTAGGATAATGTCATTTTCATCGTCTTTTCTTCTCTGTACTTTTCTAGGAAATACTGTCGTTCAATTCATTGTTGACTTCATGTGCCATTTGTTTCATTGTTGACATAATATGTGTATTTTCGTATCTTACTTCCTGACTGTGTTATTGTTTTCTGTTGACGTAGTTTTTTTTTTCTTTTTCTTTAAAATCAAAGTTCCTGGAACTGTTGTTAATTACTGAATGTTCTTTAATATTTTAGTTGGTTTGTTTTACGTGTACTCTCAATATGCATTTCAGCGATTTCACTTTTTTTCAATTAGTCTGAAAAGAACTGATTTTAGGATAGATCACACACTTCATGTAATCTTTGATGGAAGGTATATATTAGCTTATTGATTATTACGATCACTTAGATTATAAGTATTTGTAAAGGATCTTAATAAGATGCTGAATGTGAATAATGATTCAGCAAATTTTATATTTTATTTAGGATTCTTACGAAGCGAGTTTTTATATATACTTTGTATTCTATGTGACGATATAGGTGATATTCAAACTAATTAATCATTTGTTCGTGTTATAGAGAAGATATTAATGAAATATGATCTTATAATGCACCTAATTAAGCATTTATTAAGACGTACCGCTCAAATGTTAATTCCGGCATCACAAAGAAGAATTTATGAAAACGAAAGACAAGGATGGATATGAGGACTTCTGTGATGAATTTAAATCGTTTAATCAAAGCTCAAATCTTCCTTATTCAATGTTTCATGTTAAATACTAGTAAAGTAAAGTTAAAAATAAGTTAAACAATCTGCAAAACATGTAAGTAATATCCCGAAATGTTGCAAATTAAATGAATAGTTTAATAATCCCAACCTTTCCTGCGTGTACGTGACGTCAAAAAAAGTTACATTATAAACAAAATTAATTGACCTTATTTCATTAGATTTTCTTCAAACAAATTGACCACTTATCGTTTGTAGTAGTTCATTTCTCGTATTCTTTAACTTTTTATTGGGCAAAAGAAAATTCTAGAATTCTGAAAAGGATTGAATACGTGATAAAAGCAATGGTACATATGTATTTAATTTGCATTCGAAATGCCTTAGCACTGAATAAAAATTGGATAAAACTGAAGTATCACTACTAAAGATTCCGTGAAATGATTCCTTGCAGTAACGAATTTTCACAAATGAAGATCTTTCCTACGGAGTGATTCTCTGTCTTACTGAATCTTTACTAATGAAGATCATTCCCATGGAGTGATTCTCTGTCTTACTGAATCTTTACTAATGAAGATCATTCCCATGGAGTGATTCTCTGTCTTACACTAATGAAGATCATTCCCATGGAGTGATTCTCTGTCTCACACTAATGAAGATCATTCCCATGGAGTGATTCTCTGTCTTACTGAATCTTTACTAATGAAGATCTTCCTATGGGGTGATTCTCTCTCCTACTAAATTTCCACTACCAAACATCCAATGATGGAGTATTCCCCCCTCATTCCTTCGGTAGCACTGAATCGTTTCTTGGAATACCTCACCTTCTTTCCCATAGAGTAAAAATCAATTCACCTGATAGTATGTTACCTTCTCCAATAAATAATGTATAATAATGATCATTCAATCGATTACCTAAAGTGCAACTAACGATTAAAACCACTGAAAAAGAAGAAGAAAACGAAGAGAAATTTTTTTTTTTGTAAATAAAATTTTTAGAGAAAAAAATTGTAAAAGTGCACGAATGATAATGGAACGATGGATGGGAAGCAATGGAACGATGGATGGGAAGCAAGAAAGAAAAAAAGACAAGTAGGTGCTTCAGTTGATGTTGTCCGCAAAAATGATAATCGGTGGGTTTGCTTGTTTTTTTGATTATTTCATAGTAGCAGTATATATATATGTCTTATTGAATCTTTACTAATGAAGATCTTTCCTATGGAGTGATTCTCTGTCTTACTGAATCTTTACTAATGAAGATCTTCCTATGGAGTGATTCTCTGTCTTACTGAATCTTTACTAATGAAGATCTTCCCATGGAGTGATTCTCTCTTACTAAATTTCCACTACCAAACATCCATTGGTGAAGTATTCCCCCTTCTCCCCCCACTCCCACATCCCCCTTCCTTCCTCCGTATATATATACTGCTACTATGAAATATATGTATATTGATCTCGACAAACATTTCCGTCGTTATTTCATTTCGATTGTTTGATTTCATGAAATTTTATTTATTTATTTTTTTTAATTTAGAAATGACAAATGGTACAACACAAGCCGAGCTTTTACTCTTTCAAACAATTGGGCCAATGTCAATAATTTTACGAAATATTACATTGCCAGGATTATTGTACATTTTTCCCAATATTCTTCAAATTGGCATTTGGTTAGTCTTCGACAAAATTTTCCATAAATCAATTAATCTTTGTTTTTTTTTTTAATTGATTCATTTAGTCATTGAAAGAGTTAAATTGTTGCTAATGAAATTTTTTTGAATAGAATATTTTTTTGTTCGTAGCCATTGAACGAGTTGAACTATCACTAATTAAATTTTTCAATGCAATATCTTGAATTGCATAGCTTAATTGTTCAAAATGAATTATAATTAATCAATGTTTTTTCTATAATTAAATTTTTTTTTTTGCATATGAGATACTTTGAGTTGAAATTTCTAACATTGATTTTTTTCTTTTTTTTTTTTTAATTTTAATACACTCTCTGCATTTCAGCTTATTCAGTTCTTTTTTTGTTTGTTACGAGACCTGTTTTAATTTCAGGTTAACTTTTGTCCTGGATCTATTACTTATAGTACTACCAATTGTGTTAACTTTAACTTTATTTTCGGATCATTTACCAACATTAATATTCGGACAAACAATCATCCTTGCGATGATCAGCGTTGTTCTTCTGATTTGCGATCATTGTTTGATCAATCGAAGGAAAGGAACATACATTGATTTCTTCCAACAAATCAACGATGATCATTTTTCACCAACGAAATTCGTCACTTATATTAGGTTAGGCATGATACACCAAATCTCTCAAATTTTTGCAAATTAAATTTCAATAAACTTTGAATATGGAATTTAGTTTGAATGAAACAAGACATTGTACGTAGAAATTCCAGCGTTGAATGAAATTCGATGCTACGTCGATTTTGTTGTTTTGTTAATTATTTCAGTTACTAATTACAGATTGTATGCCTTACTAGCAACAGGCTGTGCTATACTAGCCGTCGATTTCAACGTATTTCCACGTCGTTTTGCGAAAACTTCAATCTTTGGTCGAAGCGTTATGGATCTTGGTACAGCTACATTTGTTTATTGTTTTTCTGTGGTTGATGTTTTTCGAAATTATCCTGGACGAATCAAAAATATCACCTATAAGCATTGGTGGTTCTTTCTTTTTTTTCCCCTATAAATCATCATTTATTGTAAGAAATTTATGTTATGGTAATGTGAGCACTTGATGGTCCAGTGTACGTGAACGTAACTGTAACTGATACTATGTTCACGTTGAAGGATAATAGTGTTACAAATGGCTTTTTTTTTCTAATGAAAACTTTTTTTTAATACATTCCTGGTGGTTTCATGATACTTTATGAGGCTGCTACATTCTCTTGTGTGCTACTAATATGAGTAGGAAGATGTAAGAATGAAGAAGTTTTTTTAGTTTTTTTTTTCTTAACCAATAGATAAAGTTCAATTTATTAGCTTCTTTATTTGAAATGAAGCTAGTTAGTTTGTCTTGTAGTGAAGAAACTAAATACAAAATTCGAAGTAATTAGAGCATGATGTTAGTAATAATACTTACGGAACCGAACCGAACCTGTAGGTTTTAAGTTGGAGATTGTCAAGTTGTCGAAGACATGGTAAGTTTACCGAAAAGATCCACTGAACCAAATAGAATGATTTTATTTTATTTTTTAACAAACAGTTGTTGTCTTTTATAGTGTTCAAGTTTTAGCAGCTACAGGGGAAATGTTGATGATATAAAAAATTAGGCATGTTTAAGTGCCAAAAAACATTAATGATAAGAAGTTTGGATGATATAATTAATCATAATTAATGATTAAAATGAGGGATTGATGATGTAAGTAATCGTATTAATGATTAAATTCGGGTAAATTCAGCAAACCCATTTCACGAAGGTTTTAAAAAATATCTCGATAATTATGAGTAGTGATGATGAATTGTTTATCATTATTTGAATTTGTCTTTTGTGAAAATGCTTAAAAACAAAAAAAAAAGCGACTTATAAAGGAAATTAATGAACGGGATTTTTTTCTTCAAAAATTTATTTTTTTAAATAATTAATTGCAGGCATTGGTCATTGAAGCCATCATCGAGTGTTGTGCTAATTATGTTAGGCATTGCACGAACAATTCTACTTCATTTCACCAATTATAAGTATCAAATTAATGAATATGGCATACATTGGAATTTCTTTATTACTCTCGGGTTGCTACGTGTACGTTTCGAACATTTGAAATACAATTTTTAAAAAAAATTTCTTGAAAAATAAAATAATGAAATTGAAATAAATTAGCAGAAATTTTAGTTTGTTGTGGACAGTTCAGGTCGACGATATCATTTATTATTCGGGATTGTAATCGCTTTAATATATCAATATTTTTTAACAAAGCAAAATTTACAGGTAATTTTTTCATACTTGTAAAAAAAGTTTTTGAGATAGCAGTAAATTTTTGATGAGGTTCACTTTAAATCATTTACGACTATTTTAGACTGAAGCTTAATCACTCGATAAATGCTTTCATTAAAAGAGTGATGAAAGTATTGTGAATGAAAGTTTCCACAACACACCAAATCATCACTAATTGCAATAACTAATGAGTAGTATTTAATTTTATATTTCATATTATTAAATTTTGTAATTTCATATTTTATGTATTATTGTTGAATTTTATTAGGCATTTTAGTAGTATTTAATGAGTTGTTATTTTTGCCAATTCCAAAATTTACATTCTCTTATTTGTCAGGAATATTTAATTTCAAATGAAACAAAAAGGGAAACTTTTGTTTCGAAGAATCGTGAAGGTATTTTCTCATTTTTTGGTTATCTATCAATTTATTATTTGGGATCAGCTATAGCTAATTTCTTATATACTGGTATCTCGCACCAAGATTACACCCATCCTAGCATCAATTTGAATAGAGCTGAAAAGAGGTATTACTAATGGCATAGCAGTGTGTATACGTATGTTTTAATGCAAAATGCCGATGGAAGTCCTAATTTCCTAATTTGTATTGCATTGTTTTTCTGACATGCATTTGCAGTATTCACAAGGAATACTACCTTTTAAAAAAGAAAAATCAATAAATATATCAATCAATCAAAAAAAAGAAAAAAACAAATTTTTTTTAGGAAGCGAATCAATGTATGGTTTATTCGTTCGTTTCAGCTACTACTAATCACTGCAATAATTTTCATTGCACAAGAATTTACTATACAGCTAGTTGGTCCACCATCACGAAGAATTGCTAATATGCCGTATATTTTAGAAATGGTGAATGCTTTGTTTATTTCCTCTCTTTTTTTTACTAATTTTCAGTACAATAAGTGCTCGAGCGTATTCGATAACACATAATCGTAGCTCATAAATGATTCAATTTCAAACGTTTCCTTTCTACAAAGGTTGGTAGATGCATGGAAACCCAGTGATACTATTTCAGAGTGTTTTCTATTGGATGCGACATTTCAGGTGGTCTTCCATAACATTTATTTGTATGGTTATTTATTCATTCAACTACTTCAAGGATGGATGTTACAAACAATGGAATTCCGCAACAGTACGTTTACTTTTACAATGGATCATCGTTTGTAACTACGAACACCAAAGTCCAGAAAAAAAGTAATAGTTTCCTAAACCACCATGTGAAAATAATGCAGCAACATGCTCACTAATTTTAGGTCTAAATGACGCAGAAAAAAATGGTAGACAGGAGTTGCATTCTAAAACAGAAATTGCGCTGGTTGATGGTGAGTTTTAAAACTTAATTCTAAGCACGGATTTTTCCAAGTTCTTTGATAAACTACTCCTAAGCTAATGCAAATGTCTGTTAAAAAAAGTGACAGGAACACAGATCTAACACCGTGAAAACCATAGAGCCTCAAGTGATTTCAACTTAATTACAGGTGTAAATCCACTGAAAGTATTGAAACCATTCCTGGTGAACTCAATCAATCAACAAGGATTGCTGTTTTTTTTGTTATCAAATATCCTGACGGGTTTGGTGAATGTAAGCATAAATACTTCGTCAGTGACAAATCACTACCTTGCAACTGCCATAATAACAATTTACATGTGTACTTGTGCTACTGTTGTTCATCTTCTCACCAGGTTCCAAAAAAAAACGAATTGTCAAAACTCTTTGTCTGATACTAAATTCTCTCACAGCAGGAACTTTCACGCCTGTCCTTCTATTTCGTTAGTTTAATTAATTTCAATATTGGAGTATATCTCGGTTTAATATGAAGAAATGAAAACTGTTTTGTGAAATTTCAAAAGCTTATGGTCCAGTAATGAAACTAGTTTGCAACTGATTTCTTTGTAAAAACCAAGAAACTGTGAAAATTCATCCATTTGTCAGTGCATGGTTATACATATTTTATTTAACAAAAAAGTATTATCATTTCATCCAATCTTGAGAAATCCGGAATTATAGAAAGTTTTCACTTTAAAAGTCATTACGCATCAAGACTGATCCAAACTATATGGGTTATGTACATGAATATTTCGAAAACTGTCCCGCAAAATTTGAATGAAAAGTTTTTTTATTCATTAAAAAGAATCTAAAGCATTTCCAGAAAGACCAAGCTCAGTTATGAGTCAAATAACGTGGTGTGGCACTAAATTTAGCATAACCTTTGATCACTTTATTGATGGCTTCCAAAAAATCCTTCTCCGTAGCAAGTTTTCTTCGCGCACGTATTGCAAACATACCAGCTTCCGTGCAAACACTCCTGATTTCAGCACCTACAGAAAATATTTTTTCATCAGCTCTAAACTGTTTAGTAGTTTTATCCCATAAAAAGTGCTCGAGTCTATAAATTAGTCGTGAAAAATATGTTCGTCATGCTTCATTTCACAAAAATCACCCAACAGCTTGCATTCACCAACTGTACGATTAAAAGTTGATATAAATTGATATACCGATTTATTGCCACAATGATTTAGCATTGTCAAAGTATCGATTAACTATATCAACTTGTTTCAGACAAGTAATTATTTTCCTTAAAAGCAAGTTTGTAAGCCTGTTGAAAAACAATCTAGAAATTCGGAATTCATGATTTCTTCACAAAAGTTATTAGTAAAAAAGAACTCACCGGTACTATTAGGGCAAAGACGCGCTAATAAATCGTACCGAATATCTCTTTCAACACTCATCTGTTTCGCATGAATTTTGAGGATGTGAGTACGGCCAGCTAGATCTGGTAAAGCAAACTCTATTTTGCGATCCAAACGGCCAGGTCGTACCAATGCTGGGTCAAGCGTATCAGGTCGATTGGTTGCCATAAGTACCTATGTTTTTGATTATAAGAGAATGATTGTGCAGAAGTGAAAAACAAACATAAACAAAACAAAACAGATGGATACTTTAATATTTCCGCGTGGATCAAATCCATCCAGCTGATTAATCAGTTCAAGCATGGTGCGTTGCACTTCATTATCGCCACCCATCCCATCGTCAAATCTTGCACCACCCACAGCATCAATTTCGTCGAAGAATATCAGACAAGCCTACAAAAGCTTTTTAAAAACGTTGTCCGCATTGTGGAACAAAAAGTTAATAAACTGACAATTAGAAGAGAGTCAAAAAATTTGAAGGTTGAAAAAACAAAACACTAACTTTTTTACTGCGAGCCATTTCGAATAATTCTCGCACCATACGAGCACCCTCACCTACATACTTCTGCACTAGTTCAGAACCGATAACTCTGATGAAACAGGCGTCAGTACGATTGGCAACAGCACGAGCACAAAGAGTTTTACCCGTACCAGGAGGTCCATACAGCAAAACACCCTTCGGAGGTTCGATGCCCAAATTTACAAAACGTTCAGGCTAAAACAAGAATGCAACAAAATTACTTGAAAAAACCTTAACTAAAGCAGTCTTTGAACCAAAAAAATTCTAAAATTTTGCAGGAACATACATGCAATAAAGGGGTTTCGACCACTTCTCTCAGTTTTTCTATCTGCTCCTTGCAGCCACCTACATCAGCGTAAGTGACATCTGGTTTATCTTCAACCTGAAATCACTGTAAATGAAACTCTGATTCGCAGAATTCATGGTATAAGAATCCGATCACTAAATATTTGACGAGAAATGAAAATGAAGCTGGCAATAATAAGAGGCACCTGATTTCCCCTCAGCCTCAACCTACTCAAAAATGGCGTTCATTTCGATTAATTAAGGCAAATTTAAAAATTCCAAAAACGCCTACCTGCATCATCGTTACCGTTGGATCAATCTTCGCTGGTAAAGGTAGATGAATCTGGTATTTATTACGGTCCACACCTACACGCATGCCTTCTTCAATATCAGTTGGTGCGACGGCGTCGGCAAGATCTACCACAAACTTGGCGAATTGTTTGACATTTATTAAATAACGCATTTCATTTCCTTCTGATTTTATTATTTTCGTACAACGTGCAACCTGCAAAACCAGCCTCATGTCGAACTCGTACGAAATTTATTTCTAATGTAAGCTCAACTTTTGTATGTTCTTTTCTGATGAATGAGCTAAGAAGTCACCTCTATTTCAACATTTCACAATTTCCGGTAGAGTCTGTAACTATTATTCCCCAGTGACAAGTGAATTGCAGAATTACTGTAATTCAAAACTACTATTATTTGGTTCCATTCCTAGAGTGATGAATCAAAAACCACAAGGAATCACACGGAAAATGATAAGCATACCTGAAGTGGTTGCTCACTCTGCATAGCCTGTTTATCAGCGGCTATGTCCCATAAAGCTGGTGGTGCAAGCCCGGTGTCACTCTCTTTTACACCAGATAACTCATTCACCTATGTTGAAAAATCGTTACATGAGAATTGTGAAATGAAATTTGAAAATTTACAGGGAAAAAGTTATAAATAGTAAACAGCCTATTTTCTTTCAGCTTTGACTTCTAATAATTCATCGTAATTCATTAACTCAATAACTCATTGATTTTTCAAAATAAATGTAATCAATAAAAGATTAGGGAAATGACAGAATTCATAAAATTAGCAAAAAAATAAAGGAAGGAATTATTTGTTTACTTTTTTAACACATTCCTCGACATCAGTTTCGAGCTGTTTTAACTGTTCCGTATAAGCACCTTGCCCGTACCGCTTTAACACAACAATATCATTTTCATCCAATGCTAAAAATTGCGATGTGAATGCATTACCTTATTCTCCATTAAAGCTTTTTTTTCCTTTATTTTAATTAAGACAGCCAAGGATTTATATATCCTTGAGCTAGTGCCATTTTAGCTGATAAAAAACCTGTGCATGTTTCAGATAAAATTTAACTATTATTACATTTAATTTTTATTAGTAAACTGTTATCAAATTTAATAAAAAGATGAAAAGCAAACATTGAAAAGGTTTGTCGTCGTTTGCTACAACTTCTTTTTTATTCTTACGCATATCATCACCAAGATAATCCGGCATTATGAGTAATTATTCCGGAAATTGACCAATAATTAAGGTAATAGAGAACAAAAAACCATCACGACCTATGACCTAATGCTGCCGTAAACTTCCCCAAAGCACATCATTGCGCTGCATGCACTACTTCTTTTCGTCCTTCGCCCGTGACGCGAAATACCAAACACTGTTGAGGCCGATTTAAGGTAACATCGAAATGTGACCTAGGTTATAGAGGTGACATCGTTCGTCGTGTCAGGTGTGTTGCACCCGTCACAGGATGCATAGGTACACACAAATACACACATATATAAACATGAACAGTGGTACGATAGTTTTCAGGGACAACATGCAGTGATTTAAATTCTCAAAATTGCTGCTGAGGAAAAATGAAATTAGATATTAGTGTAACTGTAATGTCAACGACCTTATCGGTGGCACACTGCTACAGGTACAGTATACTGCTGATAGTTTTAGCTTTATAATACCAAAAATTCTCAAAATTGCTTCCATAAAAAAATGATTTAATAAGCATACATTAATCTTAAAAGCATTGTGTTGAGCTAAAAAAAAATTAAATTTGATAAAACAGTTGTGATTGTAAGAGGTAAAATCAACTTCAAAGTCTTTTCTGGAAAAATTTTTGCATTTAACCGCTTTATCACATCCTCTTATACCTACCTACCTACCTACCTACGATCCTCTTGGTCTTATCTCTTCCAAGTAATGTGTGTGTGTATGTGTGTATGTGTGTATGTGTGTGTATGTGTGTATATGTGTGTATGTGTGTGTATGTGTGCGATTTATTAAACTTTTAGTTCATTCATTCACAAATGCGCAAAATTCTCGATGAGCTCAGGCTTCCTTCAATATATTTTTGCAAGCATTGCGCGCAAATGTGCAGTAAGTACTATGTTTTTATCTTGCACTTCATAAATCTCACTCATTATTGCTGGGTCTTTATGGAAATGTGGGGAAGTGAATAAGATTAGAAAGGCAGCTTAGCAAGCCTATCTAATGCAAGCAAAGGCGTTCACTGATTTCACCCATAATATCCTCCTTGTCTTGGTCAATGTTTGTGAACGAATAAGGAATTGTGAGAAATTTACGAAAAGGGAAAGAGGCATTACACATTGCTTTCACTCTCCCTCTCTTTCTCTTCCTCTCCTTGACGGCCTTACATTTTGGCCATAAATTTAGTTGAAGCCTAGTAAGCCTGATAAGGAAGCCATTGTTATCCTAGAAGAAAAACATGAATTGAAATAAAAATCGATTTCATGAAATAGTTAGCATTGTTGGGTGGTAAGGGATGAGAGAGAGAGAGAGAGAGAGATTAGTTGATTGGTCGAGAATATGCTTTCCCTTCGCCGACATCAACTTTAAAGGCTTTTCCGGAAAAAGAAAGTTTTGACATTTAAGCGCTCTGCCTCATTGTCTTTCATATCTAAAACATCTAGGATCTCTCGGCCTTATTTCTCCCAACCAGTGGATGTGCATATTTATTAAACTTCTTTTTAGGCATTTCTTTTTGTTTTAATTTCATTGATTTCTTATGGTACTTGTTCAGTCCTTCCTGCCATTCCTCTGTACAAAACCACAATTCAATTTACATTTTCCACACATTTCATTTATCCCAAAATGTATCCTTCAAATTTTGTAAAATTTGTCTTCGAAAATTTTTCTTTCTTCCAAAATTTTTCTCTCATCAAAACTGCTAGAATTTTAAACATTTGAAAAGCCAACATATAGCACTGGAAATTGTTTATTATTTATTTTTCAATTACTTCATGTTCCTGATATCCAGGTCATTTGATCATTTAACTGCTAGGAATAGAGGTCATTTACAGTTCTGTAAATATTCTTTTTGTCTAACTGATTTTGAATTTCAAATTTAAATCTATTTTTTTGCTCTTGCCCTCTCTCTCTCTCTTTCTCTCTTCTCAACCATAAATGAGTAATGGAAAGATAATGGATGAATTGAAAAATGAGTGGATCAAGTTGTTTGTGTAGGAAAATATTACATTTCAAAATTTCCCATCCGTTTTTTCTTTTTTAATTTATAGCACAATTCAAAATTTAAATGTTTTTTTTTAATCATTTTTTGATATCAAAAAGATACACATAAATTATTGGTAAGTATGCGAATCGTAGCAAGGTGAAAGATAGAAATCTCGAGACTTCCCGTATCATTTACTGCAGTGTTTTTTGATGTCTTCTTAAGTGGAAAATTTTTGAGAGATTTGAGAAAGCTAGCCAAACATTTGTTTTATATGAGAAAACAGATTGACATTAACTAATTTAAAAAATTCTTAAAACGAAACAGATACCTTCAGAGAGAGAGAGAGAGAGAGATAGAGAGAGATAGACAGATAGACATACAGAAGGAGAGAAGTTTCCATATTCAGTCATTAGTTATCATCATCGAACTGCACCTCAAGGAAAAGTTTGAAGCGAAAGTTTAGAGAAATGAAGATAGAAAATAACGACTTCTCCCTTTCAGAATCCCATCCATTCATTTCCTATGGAAAAATTGCAAGAAGAAGTTTCAAAACAGATTAATATGAATTGATGAATAAAAAATTAATTTAACTTCACTAGTTTTTTTTTTTCCTTTTTCTTTTTCAATTTCAAAAAATTGAGCAATCTCTTTATCTCTTCCTTTTCCAAGTTATTTTCCTAACTTCTTTACACAGCTGTTAACGACGACTTTTTTTTGGAACGAGAACAGCAATATAGGAATATCTGTTGATTTCATTTTAGGCTTATCACAATACATGATGTAAAAAAGTATAGAAGAATGAAATATGGAATTTTTAACAAATATTAAAATTAAATGAAATTTTTATTTATTTATTTTTAATAAATTTGAATTCATTTCATTAATGAAGTTTGACTTGTAGTTATAATTGATTAGCATTTGGTGTAGAAAGTAATGTACGAAAGTGAAATCAACAATGTGAGTATTTCCTTCCATTAAATCTCATCATTTGTCAATTTCTCACTTATCGTTGAATGTATAAATGTTCTGGCTAACAAAGAAGCTATTGAACAAATGAAATTAATGCTTCTTGTATTTTATTGATGAATGAATCAACCGGAAGTATTACAATTGAATTGCAATGTTCTTCATAAACCATTTCTCCCTTTATCAAATGCTCAATTTCAGATTATGGCAACAATTGGCGCAGGTGGCAGTGTTACAGGTGGAACAGATCAAAATTTCGATTATATGTTTAAATTGCTAATTATTGGCAATTCATCGGTTGGGAAGACATCATTTCTCTTCCGATATTGCGATGATTCCTTCACATCAGCATTTGTCTCAACAGTTGGCATTGATTTTAAAGTGAAAACTGTTTACAGAGGTGATAAACGTGTGAAATTACAGATATGGGTAAGTTTAATCTAGTTCGTATTCTTTGTTCGGTGGTTTTCTCAATCAGTTACCTCATTTCGACCCCGTTTTCACAACTTTTTTCCAGTTTGCTCGGAAAGGAGGAAAGTGATTTTTTTTTTTTAACAATTGTCTTAAGTCACTCGCTGGTTAGGTGAACCATCATGACTTGCTTCTGTCTCACCGCTTTCATCTTGCACAAAGGAATCCTGTGAAGGGCACACTTTGGTGAGTTCTTGTTCCTCTGATGTGACATCCTCAACGTGAGATGGGCAACATCGTCTGAGTCACACCACTCAAACCTCTCCGCCACTGTAAGGCTCTCAGCATGGAAAGGCTCAATCCAATAGCATTCGAAAATTTGCATTTCAATTCAGAAATTTAGAAAATTTGGTTTTTTATAAATGTGTAATTTAATCAGTACATTACGGGTATGAATAACTAAGTGATAAGTGATGCGTTACGTGATACGGGATATCACTGACTTCATTGCATGGAAGAAGTTAAAAAATTATTGTTTAGTCTCATATTTCAGTAATTAATTATCTGCAAACCAAATATTTGATATCATTTACAATAAACCATAAATCCCGATGACAGACCTTAGCGACGGGTCGGTCGGGTAAATCTAGTCGCAGTCGCATTGAATGGCTAGGGCATACTCCAACGACGACGTCCATGAACAAGACCTGGTATATGCGAATCATGATGAGCAAGGATTTTTGGCTTATGGACGAAGCACAGAAACTGTGGCGTGCAAACGACGCTCTACAATAGCGGACCCTACAAACCACGTGGGACAAATGCTAAGAAGAGAGAAGATCTACAATAAACTATGAATATGTCTATGCTTCATTAGATTTTATTTAGTCATTGCCACGTAGATTATTATTTTATGTTTTTTTTTTTTATTTGGATAATTTGCAGGATACTGCAGGACAGGAACGATATCGAACGATTACAACAGCATATTATCGTGGTGCAATGGGCTTTATCCTTATGTATGACATTACTAATGAAGAATCATTTAGCAGTGTTCAAGATTGGTATGTTAAATGTTAATTAAAACCTTCCTGTGAAAAACTTTCCCATTCAACCTAAAATGAGGTGAAATAAGAGATGGAATGATTTTATTTCAACAAGCAGTCGTATTTATAGTGTTTTTTCAAGATGTAAAGAAAGTTGACTTATGAGAGAGAGAAAGAGTTTTTAGATAACAGTGTGACAAAGCTTGTATTCTGTAAGCAGTTATGATTTGTAAAGAGTGAGGAAGTAATTTTAGATTACAGTATAATAAGGTTTATGTGATGTAAATAGCTGTGGTTAATGGAGGATAAAGTTGTTTTAATATAAACAATTATGATTGGTGCCAATTAGCAGACTTATAAGTGGAAAACAAATATTCAAATAATAATATCATTTTAGTTTGTCCCGTGAAATTACGTTTTCAGGACTACACGTATATCCAGTTGACGTATAATAGAGTTTTCGTGATTTGCTCTTTTCATGCTTAAATTTCCAGGTGTACACAAATCAAGACATATTCTTGGGAAAATGCACAGGTAGTATTAGTTGGTAATAAATGTGACATGGATGGTGAACGAATAGTATCTTGTGAACGTGGCAAACAATTAGCTGATCAGCTTGGTTAGTCGATCCATTAATTTCTTCCCTTTTCCTAAAAATTTTTCGGTTAATTGAAGAGAAAAAATCCATTAATTTTGATCTCTGATTATCACAGATCATTAGAGAAATCTCACTGATCGAAGAAATATAATCAGGAAATATCGCATTTTAATTGTATTTGACTTGAGATTCTCTCCGAAGTTCCTTTTAGCTTCAGAACAATTTTTTCAGGGTTAGAATTTTTCGAAACATCAGCTAAAGAGAATATAAACGTGAAAGCAGTATTCGAGAAATTGGTAGAAATAATTTGTGACAAAATGGCTGAATCATTAGATTCTGATCCAGCATCAGCGCATCCGAAAGGACAACGTTTGGATGCATCAAGTATCCAGAAGCCACCATCATCACAGTGCAATTGCTAATTTTTATATATTCGAAATTAACTCGTCGAGAATATCCCTTTTCATACTTCACTACATGTTCGAATACTCTATTAAACTCTTGCTGCTGAGGTCAAAGGTGCAATGAAGGTCATTCATGCAGTTCTTATTTTGGACACAATGTACGCCATTTCTATTCCTTCCTTTCTGTTATAGATAGCTCAATTTTTTAGTTTAAATCTCAAAAAAAAAATATTTCTTTAGGATTGGCAAATTTTAGTCAAACATTATTCACTCCATATGTATTAGTTCTTCCCAAATATTCATTTAATTTTTTTTTCATAATAATACTTCTGTCGAACTGGTAGAAATAATAAGGTTTTTCTCATTATGATAATACCAAAAAATCCAAACCATAATCCATATGCTAGGGTATTTTGTAATACGGTGGCCACAGTGAAGTTAAACAGCAGCGATTAGTTTATTTTTATTAATTATTTGATTGCATAATCAAGGATTGTCATACCTTCTGGATTTCGGAGCTTCTTCTGGATGCCATTCATTTCAATTTTCATCATTATCCTTAATCACATCAATCGTTTGTTCAATTGAATTTTGGAAAATGAATGAATTTTTAAATTAGCCAAATTGTTCGATGTGCACTTTGAAGTAATTCATCTGAAAATCGAACTTCGTCGCTTCCATAAAATTTCATATTTCCATTTAATTCCTTAACAATTTCTTTCTTTCCACTCTCCATCAATTTCTTTTAATTAACTCAAATTGCTTTCACGATTATTCTCTCTCCTTCTTTACTACCTGTACTGTAACTTACTTCCACCTTAACTTACTGCATACTCTTACTTTTATCGTTGTTATTATACTATATTTCCTTACAAATTATTTTGGACTGCCACTGATGATTTAGCTAAGAAAAAAAGAAAGAAGAAAAGGATAAGAATTAAAACATAACTGTTGCTTGTATTGCTATCGAAAATTACCAAATATTCAAAATAATTATTAACACTTAACATGGCAATTATCCAAAATTTATTCATCTATCCATTATAAGGTATGTATTAAATTAAATATGATGTTTTATTCTATTAATCAATTTTTCCGGTAAATTAATACTGTAGCTTATAAAGCTTGATCTGTGACTTCTTATTTGTTTTCAAAATTCAGTGCTGCAATAGTTCAGATTCCTTTATGCATCTGCATGTATTATTAATTTCAAATTTTGTAAAATTTTTTTTTGAAAGTTAAATTTTTTGAAAATGAATGTTTGTCACAGATAAAAATACAAAATTGGTGGTAACATCCAGTACTAAACGAGGTACAATACTCGTTGTAGCAGCCTTTATTCTGCAAGTTTCCACTGAAGCACGACAAATGAAGCGAAATTTTGAGAATGAAAATTTACTTTTGCTTTGTTGAAATTTCAATTCAACAAAAAAAATGCTTGGAATTCTTCTAAAAATTGTTAATCAGGTGTATTTTAATAAGTGAGCAACCCAGTCTTCTCTCGCATAAATGCAGAAAATGATTTAAAAAGTTGCATCCGTTACAAACGGTCCAGTTATAATCATTTTAAGACGATGATTTTCATAACAGGGCTATGTAAAATACAAGTGCTAAGAAGGTTGGACTTGGATTAATTTCAAGCTTATTGTACGAATTGTTGAAGGATTTTCGGCGGGAAGAAATGGACATAGATGATGACGATGGAATGGAAAGTTTCGAGATTAATGATCGAGACTTAGAGTATGCATTAAATCCGGGATTTCGTCGAGGGTTATCAAAAAATCAGCAGCTATATGGTAATGCTTTCATTTACTAATGTTTTTGGACTGGGAAATAGATTTGTTGTGTGTTTTGTGTTATTATCATGATCATTGAGAATCTTTTTTTAGTTATTTTTGAAGATCGAGTAATGTTATCATGTAAGCAGCTCTTGAATACTTGCGGATAGTTATAATAAACATCTTAGGCATCTGGGCTGACCGGGAGGAAAGTGATGATGAAGATGCACATGCCGGATTTGGTTTAAAAGGTTCAAGGAAACAAAGCAAGAATTATTCTGCACCAGTTACATTTGTTAGTGGTGGTGTAAAACACGGCAATAAGATTGAAAAGGAGGTTTGCTATTATTGAAATGATTTCCCGGTTTATTAATCTTTATTTCAGTGATAATCATTGAAGCTTTGATTTCAGAACCAAAATGGGAATGATGATCATGTGTCCGATGATGAACCAATTTCTCTGGCAAAACCACGACGGTCATCTCGTCGACAAGCTGGTGCAAATGTTTTTGCCGGACTTCGTTTGTCGTAAGTTTTAATGCTTTTCGTACTTCTAGTGTCGAACACTAATCTCGAAACGGGGGATTTTTTTGAGGTCAATCCGTAGTGCAGTGGATCCTGATAAATTCGCAGATTGGGCGAAGCATTCTAAATCTGACGTTATCATGAAAATGATGCGTAAAATGGGTTATGTACCGGGGCAGGGATTGGGTGCAAATAAACAAGGTATTGTCGAACCAATTCAAGCGGTTCTTCGACCAGGAAGAGCGGCTGTCGGAGCGTATGGAAGAGAATCAAAGGGGCCAAGCTTTGGAGGTTGGATTTAAACTCCTTGCTGCTTTCGATGCTTTTTTTATGAGTACATTGCTCATTAAAAAAAATTATTTTTAAATGAAATGAGAAAAATAAGAATAATGTAAGACTTTTCAAAGTTTTATGCTGATGTTAACTGCAGTTTTACGCTGTTTCAGAATCTGCCGGAGAGGCACAAAGAAAATCAGAAATTAGTAAAGATGGTGAGATCGTTGATGAACCAAGGAGAAGAGGGAACTGGAAAAAGACTGATTCAAAGAAAAATGTGAAGTATCAGTATAAAACGATTGATGAAGTGATTGCTGAAGGTGGACCACTCAAGCAACGATTGAGCATTGGAAGCAGTGTCAAAGTATAGACTTTTTTCTTCTGACGATGAAATTCTTCATTAAGTTCTTTTATTTACGCTGATGCGCATTGCCCACAACTCATGTTTATTTAGCACCACATCATTTAAATGAAATTTTTTAATGGTTCAAGTTTTTTTTTCTCAGGTTATCGATATGACGGGGAAGGAACAAAAAATTTATTCTGGCTATGACGCTTACGCAGCTAAGACCAGGTATTGATTGAGATTGGTTACAACTTTCAATATTTTATGGAATTATGAAATGAAAAAGTTTTTTTCAGGGCAGTCGCAGAAGCCGAGGTAGAGCGCCTTGCTTTTGATGTGCCAGAATTAGTGCATAATTTGAATTTATTAATCAATGATACTGAAGAAACAATACGTCAAAATGATCGACAGTTGCGCTTCTTAAGAGTACGAAGTATTGTTGATTTGTGTTCGTCGTCATGATTTGACCTCACAATTTCTATCTCATAAAGTTACCTACCAAACTTCCTTTGTGAATTAAAGGTTTCACTGTAGCAGTTTGCGAGGGGCTTATGTATTAATCAGATTTTGATGATTAGTAATTGATTTTTTATAGGATCAGACTACAGCACTCGAAAATGATAGCGTGCAAATACAAGCTGCTTTATGGAAGGAACGTGAGGAACAAGGACGAATTGAAGAACTGTGTGATTTAGTGGACAGGTGTGTTGTGTTTAACATCATTCTAAGAAACATACGGAGGACAGCCTAAACGAGTACTGTAATCCTGGATTTGAAGTTGAATATATGATTTTATCGTTTATCAGTAATCATTTTCTAGGTTTTCGACCAAAAGTGATGAAGGAAATGCAACTCTTGCTGATTGCCGAGAATTGTTTCAGAAAATGCAGACAGAATACTTTGAAGAATATCGTTTATTCGGATTAGACGAAATAGCTGTTGCAAGCGTTTTACCATTGGTAATGTTTGGTCATCTTAACCAAAGCTGTTCACTTGTTACGAACACTCAAATTTTTTCGAATTATTTATCCAGAATTTTCTAACATTTCTTAAAAGTTTCGTTTTACAGATTTGAGCTTTGTTATAGATTCAACATTATTTTCAAACATGGAATCCGCTTGATAACGAACAAATGAACCATGGTATCGCGTTGATGAGTGAGTGGAAAAGGATATTGGAAATAGAACAGCGTGGTATATTCACTGTCACTAGAAGTTTAGGTATAATGTGCCTTGTTCTGGAGTATATTTTAAAAGTGGGAATAATTAGTTAAATTTTGAAATTTATTGCAACCTACAGTTGTACAGTGAAGCTAAAGTACGTTGAAATTTACTATACTGTTGCAATTTCGGGCTGTTAAATTTGCTAAACTACTTGAACTTTCAGTTTTGTGCATTTTTATAAAGTCATAAGGGAAAAAATAAGTTACCTTCATTTGCGTTTTTGTACCTTTGAAATTCTAGAAAACCTCTCACCGTTTGAACGACTTCTTTGGGATGGATGGATGCCAGTAATGCGGAAATTTGCTTTACGGTGGAATCCAAGAGATGATCCTCAATCAATGTTGCATGTCGTTGAAAAATGGCTACCTTTGTTACCATTATGGATGCGTGAAAATCTTCTGGAACAAGTTAGTTAAAATGGTGAAAGAAATTTTAGATCGCAGAATTTCAATGCGACTCTGATGTTCTCTTTTTGATCATAACTTTCAGTGCAGCTTTCATTACACTGCTGTTATTGCAGATTATTATTCCACGAATAGCTGCTCAGGTGGACGAGTGGAATCCTCTGACAGATCGCATACCTATTCATACATGGTTACATCCATGGCTGGACGTAATGGGTGATCGGCTTCAACCAGTTTTCTCCCCAATTAGACAGAAACTGGCCAAAGCACTGAAAGAATGGAATCCAACAGACAGAAGGTCATTTGTCGTAGTACTTGGAATTTAAAATTAAAATGCTTTGTATTTAGGATTTAGAATATATAACAGTCAGCGTCTTTCTCAATTTATATTTTCTAATTTTGCGGATAAGGGAATATGATTTTCAACGAGCTGTTTGATATTTGCTTATTTCAGTGCTTTGTCCATGCTGCGGCCGTGGAAAGGTTGCTTTGCAGCTGCTACTATGTCAGCTTTCTTGGCAATGAACATCATGCCTAAACTCGAAAAAGGTTTACAGGAAATGATATACGATCCTACAAAGAATCACGTTCGTTTTAACTTATGGTTTGCAGCTTCCAGTTCTAGTTAATTTTGATGGAATCTGAACTTATTTATATTTCTTGACATTTAGCGATACGATGAATTTTATGCTGCGCTAGACTGGATTGAATTAATTGGTGCCGAAGGAATTGCTGCCATGCTAGTACGTAGTTTCTTCTCAAAGGTAATGCTTGGAATTACGAATTTGATGCGCAAACCTCTGTCTTTATAGAAATCATAGAAACAAGCCTTTTTTTTCAGTGGTATGAAACGTTGTGCATTTGGTTGGAATCTCCTCGTATGGCACCTGAAGAAGTGGTAAGGTGGTACAATGAATGGAAAAGTCGTTTCCCCATTGAAATTTCTTCATTAATTATTATACAAGGTACAAGGCTTACTGCTCTCGAAGTGCTTATTTGGCTAATTTCTACATTATGTATTTCAGAACAATTTAAGCGTGCACTCATTGCAATGAAGCATGCGCAGCAAGGCGTTCATCTCACGAAGGAAATGCAGCCACCCTTACCATCGCCAGAACCAGTCCCCGGAATGTACAACCCTGCACCACCTAGAACACAACCTCCATCTTCCCACATGTCGTTCAAGGTCAGAAATTTTCTTTCTCTCTCTTTAGACAATTCAACTCTAATCTGGTTCGAAACTGTGGGATTTCCAGGATCTGGTGGAATTAAGGGCACGTGAAGCGGGCGTCTTGTATGCGCCTCAGCTGAATAAATTTCGAGAAGGGAAACCTGTTTACTGGTTTGGTAATATATCAATTTACATAGATCGAAACGTAATATTTGGTTTCAACGTCGAGACACAGCAATGGTCACCGATCGGACTAGACCATTTACTGAGCATATGTTGACTAACCTCTTTTCACTTCCTGTACAGCTTGGTGCAGTTGATTGAGAGCTTTAAATGCAAGTTCATTTCCTATTCCCGATGTTGAAACTCCGTCCATCCCTAAGCTTCATTTTTAAACATTGACTTACCGCTACATGCACATATATAGGTTAGGACTAATTTATTGAAATTCCGTCGTAAATATCAAGGTTACCAAAACTAAGACGAAAGAGATGTGGTTACTCCGACTGACCCAAGCGGGACGCCGGGGAATTGTTTAATTTGCATTTATTATTGTTCATAAATTCTTTGATTTTTTTTGCGGGTTGTATTCTTGAGCTTTAAAAAGTAAGGCAGTAACTTCTTTAGCCAACAAGAACTTATTTTCCGTTCTTTTCGATCTTCCAATATCTACTTGGAGAGTTCTTTGATCTGTACTCTAGGCAGAAGTTCCCCACAGTTTAGTGGGACTTCCCAGAAAACAAATAGTTTATTAATAAATCATCTTCATTGTGCTACAAAAAAAAAAAAAAAAAACAACGAACAATAATAAAACTATAAACTTGTTATGAATTGAGATGTATGTGAACAGTTGGATGAAGAGATAAGAAAGAAATTAGTTATAGAAATCTCCAAATTTTCTGATTTTTCCTGAAGCTAAAATTGAGTTCTACCCGAAGTTCCTTTATCTTAATTATATCAATTTAAATAACTTCGACGTAGTAAAAAACATTCCACTCATTAAATACCTTGAAAATTGCACAAATGATAACACGCGGTATACCTCCATAGGTTTACCTTAACCAAAAAGATTCGAATTCGTAGTTCTTTGATTTCGTCGTTTTCGCCGTGATTCACAGTATTTTTCTGTATGAGCAAATTTACCAGTGGCGCCACAATGGCGACAAACATGTCTGTAACACGCATCAGGTGACCGGATTTGCTAGTACTTTTTAGCAGCAATTGATTTATCGCCAATTTCGTCCTTTTTACTTCAGTCCTCATTATAATTGAATATATGGCTACAACCGATCGAGTCAAAAGCTCTGTTCATCATATACTTAATTTCTTGAAGGGATCACTAAAATATATGAAAACAAACTCATAACATTGTTACGGTTTTTTTTAAAAACAAATGAAACTAACGCAGCCAAAACAGGACAAATTACAACACCCTTGGAATCCTTGCAAACATGAGTACGCCATAGTCCATTGACTTTGGGTTGAATGGTAATACCGCATTTTTCAAACTAAAACAAAACTATGGGCAAAATACAACATCCTGAATTTGCTGGATAACCCTCGAAAATGCAAATGTGAACTTACAGCAAATCGAGCGTTATTGAAGCAGAAAACACAGTACCATTTATCGACGTCCTTATTGCCAACTGAAAACCCCTAATTCTTAATCTATGTTCAGTAATTGAAAAAAAAAAACAAAACAGAAAGCTAACCAGAATTTTTTTGAGAAATACTTTCTCTTCAATCCGACCTCCATGAAAACATTATCTTCTATTTTCTTAGAAAAAATGCAAACATAATTAGACAAAACTCACGAGCAGCAGTAACATTCCGCCGCAAAGAATTCTGTCTCGTTGGAGAAATGGCTGAAAGAACCATCTGATTCGACAACACATCTTTCAGCTCACACGTAGCAACAGAAGCAGCACTTTTAGTAACTTTTCTCTCATTATACAAATCAGCGTATGACTGCTCGATTTCCAACAACGCACTCAAGTTAGCATCTAGCTGAAAAATTAGGCAGTCAACCATAAATGATTCAAATACGATCACTTGATGACAATAATTACCGTAATTCTTATAACTCAACTATAGTGTTCGATTAAACAACCTCAATGGACTACCCATCTTCCTTACTCTAAATAACTTGAATCTATTTCGATGAAAATATTAAATACTAACATTAAAAACAGCAGTTGCTGCTTCATTAGCAAGCCAAGAATTATCAATATGATCGGCATTTTTAATGCCCAAAAAGCATTTTTCGCTTGATAGATCAAAATGGTGTGTATGGTTAAAAGAAGGAACAAATGAAGACGAATTTGTAGTGAGCAAATTAGGTTCTAAGCCATCGCTACTTCCATTTGAAATAGTGAATCTAAAAATGCAGAAAATTTTGCATTAATGAAATTTAAATTTGAAATCCATAAATGATGGACAAGTGAACTAAAAGAAAACTTACTGATCTTCTTGAACATGATTAGCTATTTTCTCTGCACAATTCGTGAGCTAAAATTTAAACATTTAGAAAAAAAATTTCAGAAAATTACATAAGTAACCAAGAAGACAGAATAAATAAAACAATATGATCACCTAGAATTAGATAATGCTTTTATTGAAGGACCTATTGCTGGTTGCAACTACAAGGGATCTGACTTCCAGTAAAACAGGCGGTTAAGACCAAATATACTTGCAAATGAACCAGTTTATATTCCAATCTAAATTACTCAAAATTCTTACATTGAAAACATTACGGCATATTTCATCCCTCAAATGTTGATCGATCAAACCAGTTTTTGACCAACAATTTCTGCAATATCGTTAAAAAATTACCGTCGAATGGACACGGGAGATTAACTAAAGGTAAGGAATGAAAGGATAAAAGCGGAATCTGGAAATGTTTCATCCGTAAAGAAATCAAAAAATCCAGAAAATTTACATCAGATCTTGATGATCGAAAACATTAGTTTGTTCCACTCCCGACAACACCGCTGAGCCATTATTGCTTGATTCGTTCTGATTATTCGGCAAACTAAAAACTTCTTCAGGAATATTCATTTCCAAAAACGAACTTCGTCATGAATCCATCATATTTAATTCTTTTTCAGTTTAAAGTTTTTCATCACTTCCCTCCTTTCTTCAATTGCTATTATTCCCTGGAAGGAATCCGGAAATGTCCCCTATGGAAGGATACCAAAAAACCCAGAAAAATACATAAAAACATGAAGACAAACACTTACCCAAACATTATCCCATCAACCCCTTGCCACATCGTCAGAAGAATACCATTTTCTAAATACAATGTCTTGATGTTGTCCCACCACCGTGGGAAAGTAAGCTAATTTTACCAAAGCTATTGGTCGTCAATACACTGGCTGCCACGCCCTGGAATAGCTGTAATGGTTGTAGTGATATCGTAACAAAGCATTCCCAGCACAGTTGCCGATGATGGTATGTAGCTTTCTCCCGCAGCATGGTCGATTGTGCTAACATTAGTGGGATAATCGCGCTTCATTTATCATTCCTCTCACCTGAATCAACCCGGAGAATTCACATTGGACAAATAGATGTGTTATGATCTGATATCCGAGATTAGCTGTAATGGTTTGGATTCAAACAATTCAGCTCTGTTCATATGATTTCCACGTCTATTGATGTATTTATCAAAACTGGGATTGTTTATCAAAAATGTATTATGCATTAAACAATGAAGTGTTTTATTAATCAATTACAGAAACCATGTGATACATTTGTAATTGATGACGTAATACTACAGTACTGGTAACAGAATCAAAAATTTCTCTACCACATTTCTTCAGTCCATTTCTCAATCTCTACTTCATCATTCGGAGCAATTAGTTCATTGTGCACTTTGGCTGCAATTACATGAGCTATAGTTTTATAACATTGAAGTTCTTCAAATACTAGATTCGAGAAGTATAAGGTACTATACCAGATAGTTGCAAAAATTCTTTTTAACTCACTTTCTAAAAGATTTGATAGCTCTAAAGTGATTCATTAGACAAAGGCACAAAGAAAAAAAAAAAAACAAATGAAACGAAGAGTAGGAACGACCGCGGATTGCTATCAGCCGCACAGATTTATTGAACCTATGAAAAGATATACCATTTTCAGCGACTATCTGCTGGCAGACAACAATTGATGAAGAAATACTGGAATTTTCACCGATCTCAGCATCCGTACAAACGATTGAATTGGATACTTGAGCTCTAAATTTATTCCTTCACGTATAACTCAAAGATTTTAGTGAATCAAAAAAATTTATACTTATCACAACTTAAACGATGATTTCTTCAAAAAGTAATTTTTTACTGTTTAACAATATTTTTTTTTCCCAACAAGTAATTTCATACCCGCCACCAATTTGACATCCTTCCATCAGCAAAGAATTGATAATTTTGCTTTTTGGTCCAATGACACATTTCTCACCGATTACAGAGCGTTTGATAATTGGCATTTCTGAACGAGTGGCATGCGCTTCACCAGCGCTCCGTAGGTAAAGGCGTGTGCTGGAACCAACATAACACTCAGAGGCGGATGTGCTACCATTGCCATCAATCCGTTGTCCAAAAGAAATTTTTTTGGAAAAACTTGACAAAAAACGAATTATCTGAAAATGAATAAACGTTCGTTTTAAAGAACGATTTACGAAATCACGGCCAATCAGTTTCAAATTTTCAATCCAATTTTTCTAGGCTCCTTTCAAATCGTTTTTAAATAAAAAATCAGAGATTAGTCAAAAACTTACCGCTTTATTGATCTCAAAATAAGCTCCAATGGTGTTTATGTGCCCAACAACGAACCCGTTTTCCGGTGGCAACAAATAAGCAAAGCATTTCAAAGGATACTGAGAACTTTTTACTGCAGTTGTGCCAAAACCAAACCTCTGTATCTTTTCATCGAGAGGATCAATTTCAAAATGTTCAGTGAATTCTGAAGTGAAAATTAAGTGGTTCTACTTTTCTATTCAATAAAGAGTTGATCAACAAACTGATCAATTAAAAAAAAACATGCCATGGCTATCTTTTGCGTTCTGTTTTTCCAAAATATATGGAATCAGATCAGCCTTCAGCGATGTGAATTCCCTGAAAATTGTAGTCTTAGTCGTTACCAATCTTTCTTGTATGTATATAAATTTCCTTACGTCAGGAAATTTTGGCTGGATTGAATTAAGCAAAATTAAAAGCAAGCCAAAGAACCCACCTGTGTTTCTCAATAATGTTTAAAATACATTTCTTCATTATATACACATGACAGTCATTGTACTTGGCAGTGAAGTGAGCAGTTCGACAGCTGAAATTTCAAACCTTGATATTATTATCAAACAAGTTAGAAGTTCAGTGAAAACATTTAAATTTAAATTACTTGTCAAGCAAATCAATATTCACAGAAACCGTCTCATCATAGTCTTCTTCTGATCCAATGAACATTAGTTGATTTTTCTCAGAAAGAACAATAAAATCACGTCCTGAAACCACGGAAATATATCAGAGGCGCTTTCTAGATCAAATTTACCAGAATTACCAAAAATATTTGAACACCTCAGCAGACTGCATCATCATAGAGACCTTCTAAGTAAAACCTATTCTGCTGATCTATCGACCTAGATAATCTGTTACCCATTTAAAATTATAGCAAGGTTTCTACAGATTCATGAATCAACAATAATCATTCAAGACATGAGATTTCAGCTGTTTTGACCGAAACCTCGAGAAATCTTTAATGGAAAACAGTGCCTTTTGAAAGTTTCATTTTAGGTCCGGGAACTGGTCCAGTGATAACCCGATCGCACAATAAACATGTCACTGTGGCGTTTTCAGCAGAGTGTAGAGACAACATGGGAGCTAAGTTGATATCGGAAACAAAGTCACCACTGACAACAAGAAAGTCTTTCTGCAATTAACCTAAACATATTCTAGGGATTTGATACGGAAAACAAATAATAAAACGCCAACATTTTAGATAATACAGAATCCATTGAGAATATTCTAGGCTCAGGTAAACCAGATTAAGATAACATCTATGCTGTCTTTCATGATCCATTTTGTTCACAAATTGTAGCGATTCATTTTGCAGAAGCTTATAAATGGGTGTAATTGGACAAGATCTATTCAACTACTTTTTTTTATGGTGATGTAGCATCAGTTAAGTGAATTCTGAAAATAGTAAAGGCGAAAGCTCAAATAATGGTAAAAATTTGAGAGAACTGTAGAAAATGAGTAAAATTTTGAGTAAAAATCTGTATATTTTGAGGAAAATACCCAAACGATAGTTATCATTACCTTGATTCGAGCATCTATGGATCTCAGTACATCTGCAGTACCCCAATGCTCAGCGATACTGCTTAATTTTACAAATTCAATTTTTAGATCATTCAATGGTGGCAAGGTCGAGCCAGATAAAAGCTGTCTAATTTCGTTCAACAATTTTTCCGCTACAACCATGATAACCTCTAAAAATTCGTATTATCATCCTCATAAAAGCTTTACTTCAAGTCAAAAAATCTTAGACACCGAAATTATGCAAGCAATTTCCCAAACTATCAAAAATATAGACTGTAACAAAACCCAAAATATCAGAATATAGATTTAAGGATTTCATTGTAATCTATAATACGTGGTAAACTTTCACTAGTCAGCTAGATACGACATATCACTACAAACAAATTTCTCGCTGTTAGTTTATAATTAGGTTAAAATAAGACATACATCACCTTCAAAAATTATTCAAAAATTTTAAAAATCAACCTCTTATCGAATTCTTCTGCAGAAAGTTGAGCGGATACCAGAACATGGGAATACCAGCGATTGGAAGCATACATTTGGGTATATGGTCCGTTATATCGAACATTCGATTACCCAATCCACCACATAACACAACAGCTTGCAAAGCCTGATATTCCATTACCTGCAAAAAAAAAAATTTCTGAAGATGCACTCACTTCAAGTATGCATAGCGAAACCCCATGTAAAGTTTCCAGCTTTCCTGACGGTAATAATCGGACTGATCACAAGAATTCATAGTTGTAATTATGCTTTCATAAAGCAGATTCTCTTGAAGATTTATTCATTTATGATATTATCTAATACAAATCAACAAAGTGATTGTTAAAATAAGAAATGCAAATGCAATGTAACAATGGCTTTCAATGCAATGTCGCAATTATATCCCAAGATTTTCAATACTCGGAAGTGTTGTATCCACCACTTTTGGATGGACACTCTCAAAAAAGAAATCTCACTGGATGTGAAAGTAACATTAAATTTAATAGACATTAGCAATAAGCAAGCAGATCATTGAATCTACAAAAAACTATCGATAGCTGACACAACCACTGACTGCAAAGAGAAAATGAAAAAATTATTCCCAACAAAAGAAATACCACATAACTCATTTTGTTTGAGGAATAAACACACATTCATTTCAATTAAAAAATTCCATTACAAAACAAAAGGAATGATTGCTCGCCGATGTTTCGGATATTTCAGAAATTCGCGTATATAATTTTTGTGTTTATCTTTAGCCCATATAGCCATTTGCAAAAATCCCGCAAACGTAAAAATGAGAGCTATAAGTAGAGGTTGATTAAGCATAAAAATATTAATATTTCAAAACAAAGTTTACATGTGATCCATAGAGCAAAATGATGAGCTGAAATGAATTAATTCATTTGGAATAAACGGCAAATTTAAGTGTTTTCTTTTCAAATTAATAAAAATCAAGAAAAAAGACAAACCTGGCAATGCCTGAGTCATAACTGAAAAAAAGAGCCACGATCCCACTTCGTACGTGTAATTGGGACAGCTTACAAAGTTGAACATTAGTGTCAACGGATTGGAATCTGGCATTGGGATCTTGCGGACTTTAGTACCCGGAGGGCGTAAATTTCTCAAAAGCAAATGAACTGACAAATTACCTGCAAAACACGTGCATCAAATATTTTGGACCACCAAACAAAAAAAGAAACAACAATGACACTATTATGCTGAAACAGCAAACCAAAACCACCAAAAACATACCGAGTTCACAAATGAGGAAACCAATAAGGCCTGTTACAACTTGTACTGAACCAAAATATGCAGGAGTATAGAGTGGATGATTGATGGAATAGCTGACAAATGCTGCGAATACCCAATAGTAACTACAATTCTGAAAAACTTAAATTTAATGTACTTGAAACATGCTGTAACACTGTTTTTGGGCACGTCAAAAATACAATAAACTCAAAATATACTGCAATCCCAAATTTCGAAGGCACCATTCCGTTGCAGTATTATATACAAAGTAAATTACTGTGAAATGCTCGGAAAAATCTGAAATTAATTCTCTTTCGATCTTCAGAAAATTAAACACAAAAAAAAGCACAAATTGCATCCAAAATTAATTACTTTGAATACATTCTGTAGAGGCATTGTTGCACTGCTGAACCGATGAACGAACTGTGTTTCCAGCAAACGTTTTGCATAATGTAATGTCCAACAAACCAATGCAAATTTTACCGCATAAGATATAGGATATCGATGCGCATCTTCAAGATTTGATATTTATTCCACATAACATTCATGCTTCTCATTCATGCATTGCTTCAACATTCTTCATTGTTAACAGGCTAATATTTGTAACAAAAGTCACCTGGTCCATAGACTGCAGTAGGCCTCAAATAAAAAATCGGATAAATCACAAGCGGCCCAAAATACTCCAGCAAGAAAACCTGGAACAAAAACCATTTTAATCAAAACGAAATCTTGAGTATTGAGAGAAAGTTAAAAATATATGCTACATACCGTCTTCCAACCAATTTGTGGTCCAAGATCTCGAATATACAAGTGAGCACCCTTCGAAGGCAAATTAAGATCCTGAATAATTCGGTCATCCCCCAAATTTTTCCCTCTCGCATCTAACCGCAAAGCTATCTGATTGACAGGAAGTGATAGCTCTAGAATACAATAAATTCCGAATCACATTAGGATTACAATTAAATACCTAAAAGTCGAAGTCGTCTGAACAGGGAAAAGCTAAAAACGACTTGAAATTCATAAATTTCATAAACAATACAATTACCATAACTTACTTTCAGATAATCGCTTTTTAATTGCTATTACTGATTCGTCATGACTGATCTAAATTGACAAATAATCAATCATCAAATCCTTACAAAGAAAAAAATTCATTTCTTTGATAATTAAATCATCCAATATTGCATTGCAGCAAACAAATAAAAACTCCAACATTTTCTAAATGCGCGATCGATCGATTAATTTTTTTTGCATCAAAAACTTCAATTGCAATCGAAGCCATTTCTGTAAAGAAAGAGAAAAAATACTGTTTGAAGTTCATGAGAGAAAATGCTTGAAATTAATAAACATTAAATATGTCAAGAAATAAACGAGAGGAAGAAAGTGGTACCTTAGACCTTATGTCACAAAAAAAAGACAATTGTTGTAGATACACTTCCTTCCTCTTTTCTTTTTGTAGCCAACGCTTTAGGATCCTTAATTGCTGTGTTGACTTGACCGCAAACCTCAAACTTCGGTAATTAAACTTTATTCGTGTCGGACACTGAACATCGAACACGTAAAAAATAACGAATATAGTACGCAAAGTAATAACAAGTCCAAAGTATTTTGAAAGAAGTAGAAGTCGAAGTCGGAGCGGGTCGACACGATCGATTCCAGTGCGATCTGGATGAATACTGCACGGTTTATATATCATTTCACTGACGTAGGCCATTCAGATCGGGACACATCATACTTGATCAGATCAGGAGTACATCACAAATTCGGTATTGTGATCCTTGTGGCTCTAGCTTCGCTATTTTGGCGAGACCTTACTTCATACCCTTATTTTTTAAAATTTCTACTAAAGAAAAAATAGATTTAGCATGACGGATCTGACTTTATATCGTTATTTCCTGAATTTTCTATTAAGGAGAGGAATCAAAAACACAGAAAAAAACTCTGTATCCTCTTCTTCTCTTAAAAAAAATTTTTCGAATAAATAATTAAATTGAATTATATCACGATAGAGGTCAAACTATACAGCCGAGGCAAACTATAGAGTCGTCTACCTTACTATTAAGCAATTAATGTCAAGCAAATGTCATCGCTTGATTGAGGCAGTCATCCACACCATCCTTAATGGTTCGTCGATTATTTCGCGGTTTGGACGGGGCTGTTAAATGGAATTGTAGGATTGCCGCTGAAGGAGGAAATGTCACATTTGGGTGACCAATTTGGTTGCTACAGGTCAGTGTAGTGTGAAGGATGTGGTTGTTATGGTGTGAAACATTGAGAATGTAAAGGAAAATTAAGTTAAGAGACATCTAGGCTAAGGTTAGCCCAACTAAAATCAAATACTAAGATAAGATTTCATTGGATCCTTATTTCCATATTTTGTTAAATTTTAGGTCATTACCTTCTCTATTTAAGCATAACCTGGTTGTTAATATCCTTCCATACTTCTGCTGGTATTATCCTAAGTTATAGTCTTTCTTTGTTGGTTCTTGAAATTTGGTGATTTCATAAAATGAAATTAATTATTGAGATACGGCTGATTTACCGGAAATGCTGACGTTGAATGAATGCGGATAACTTTTTTTATTGAATCCAATAAATGGTGATTATTATTTACTTTTCAGTCATTGTTTTTTTTCTTTTGTCCTGGGACTGCCCGTGATCGCAAAAGTGAGGCATAATGACGACAGACACTGGTTTTGGATCAAAAGCTTATCCTATTGCTGACACCAGCTTATCACAGAAGTTACTTGATCTCGCGCAACAGGCGCAAAGTTACAAACAATTAAAAAAGGGTGCAAATGAGGCTACGAAGACGCTAAATCGAGGACTTGCCGAGGTTTTTCTTAAAAAAATAAAACGAAATGCAATTCTATGAATTGAAGCTATAAATAGTTGAAATAATTAGATTTTTGGCATTTAGTTGATGCATTTGTTTTGTTTTGACTAGACTTCATATTACTACCGTTTCCATATTTTCGATTGATGCAAAATCATTGTCACTGCATTCCTTTCCGATTGATTGTTGATAAGAAACTTCAGGTTATCATAATGGCCGCTGATGCCGAACCATTGGAAATCATTTTACATTTGCCGTTACTCTGTGAAGACAAAAACGTACCGTACGTGTTTGTACGCAGCAAGGTGACTCTTATCAAAATCAAATCAATAAACATATGTAAATGTTTACTTAGGAGAGAAATTTTATAAAATTAGAATTTTCGGGGAAGGATTCATAATTTTTCACTCACTTCTGCAGTTCTAGTATTTTGTGCTAAAATTAATTTGAAGAGAACCTATTTAAATTTATTCAGGCAGCCCTTGGCCGAGCTTGTGGTGTATCGCGTCCAGTAATCGCTGCATCAATTATCCAGAATGAGGGTTCTCAGTTGAGAAGTCAAATACAGAAAATCAAGGAAGAAGTGGAAAAACTTTTGATTTAAATAATACATCACCAACCCTCATATATCTCCGTGAAAACTTGTTTTTTTTTCTGCTAGACTTATTGAAACATGCAGTAGAATAATCAGGATAGTTCAATTTATTTGCTATAGCTCGTTTGAATCATCAGGGCTATAAATTTCACTCCCATTCTTTTTCCTGAAACCCGTGTTGATGTCTGCAAATTCTCTTCAATATTTTATTTGTCTTACCATTTAGTTGTTGAGCGGGAAGTTATTCGCATAGACTTTTCTATTTCCATTTAAAGAGCGCCGTTTATATATTTTTTTGTTATTCAAATTCATTTTTGTAGTTGTCAATTAATATGCTTTATTATAATGTTGAATTTTTCGTGTTCTAATCGATGCATTCTACGTCTTTAATAAATCTCAGGTGATTCCTTTTTTTTTTTAAATATTCGCTTAATATAATTACAAAGCCGTGGACTCAAATTAGCATGCGAGGATATGGTACTTGACATTTGGCATCAGTTACGGATCGATTGCTTGATTTGCAGAATGCTCCAGTGAAATTCGGAAACTTTCATTTTCCCGATGTCTGTAGATAATGAAGGACATTTGTGTTTATTGAGCAACAAACAGAATTATTTAGATTTGAATATTTTAGTCGTCTTTAACTCTTGCTTTTTTAGGTCCATCATTATTGAACCAATTAAAATGGCTGAGGATCGAAGACCCTGTATTCTTGTATTTTCCAGCTTCCAATTCCTTCTGTTCCCCCAGCAGGTCAGGTCTTTTTTTACCATGCCCAATACATAATTCCATATATTTAAGTAAAAAACATGTTTCCCTTTCACAAACATATCGCGATGTTTATCGCTTCTGCAACTTTCACCGGAAATGTAGTTTTGTTGAATTCAATTTGTTACCGATACAATTGATGAAGCGCATCATATGTTGACCTCATTTGGATTTGGGTATTATTTGTATCTGACCTACTTCAAAATCACTATTAAAGTGGTAACATCAAGAAGAGTCGCATAAATTGAAAGCACCCCGAAACTTCCGGATTTGAATGATCGAAAGAACTACAGAAAAATGGAAACGGGAGCATTTTCAAGAAAAGCCCAAACAGCTTAATAATTTGTTTTACAAAAAAAAACTTTGAGAGTTTGAATTGGCCAAGGATGATTTTAAAAATTGTGACAAACACACCAAAAAAATTACAGGGAAAGGATGAGGGGATCATTCATTGTAATGTTGAATTTTTCATGCTCTAATGGATGCATTCTACGTCTTCAATAAGAAAGAATGAAAAATATTCCATTAATATTCTACAAATTAATTTGTCACATTTGACTTTGTTGCAAAATTACTGAAAAGTGCTTGAACTCAATTGACGAGCCTCTCAAACTTGAATGATTAAACTTTTATAGTAAAATAAGCAAAATTAACCAACAACAGGCTAAAAAAATTTCAAATAATCATGGGAAAAAAATTTTTTTTTCAAGAAGTAACACCATCAAATATGAGATACTCTGGGAACGTACACAAGTAATGCGAAATCAACAGTACAAACTTTGCATCGTTATCATGAATTGTTCGTTGATCTTATTTCAATGTTATTGCAGTTTATTGCAGTAATGGTAACAAAATTACCGGAAGTGTTTTTAAAGATACAGATTTTACGAAAAATTCCTCGGACAATAACGGTAGTAGAGAAATGACCGGAAGTATTTCTAAAGATATGGATTTTACGAAAAATCCCTTGGACAATAACGGTAGTAGAGAAATGACCGGAAGTGCTTTTATAGGTATAGATTATACAACAAATCCCACGGACAATAACGGCAGTAGAGAAATAACCGGAAGTGTTTTTTTTTTTAAGATGGATTTTACGAAAAATCCCACGGACAACAACGGTAGTAGAGAAATGACCAGAAGTGCTTTTAAATGCATAGTTTATATAGTAAATCCCGCAGACAACCACAGCGGTGAGGAAATGACCGGAAGAGCTAAAAAGGTATAATTTGTACAATAAAGTTATGCCGAAGGGATGAAAGAAAGTACGTGCGTAATGAGAGAAAAATGACTGTCTGCGCAGTACGATGAAAAGTCTATCATAGTCTAGGGATATGGTAATGCACGCTACCAAACAAAAGACTGAAACAAAGACATTGGAAATGCTTTGTTAGATAAAGGCTGGAATTTTCTGGCAATAAAAGCGGGAATTTTCTAGAAGTACAACAAAAAAAATATATGATCAATACCAAGCATAATTATAAATATGTAATTAAAACTAAACAAATAATTAAAACTAATATATTGTAATTAAAAATTTAATTGAAATAATTAAAATTCCTTGTCCTTTGTTGGTCGTTTCCCTGACGAGTTCCCTCGTTTCAACCCTTTTTCACAACTTCTTTCCAGTTTGCCCGCAAAGTTGTATTTTTTAACCATTGTCATAAATGACTCGTTGGTTAGGTGAACCATCATGACTTGCTTCCGTCTCACCGCTTTCATCTTGCACAAAGGGATCCTGTGAAGGGCACACTTTGGTGAATTCTTGGTCCTCTGATGTGACATCCTCAACGTGAGATGGGCAACATCGTCTGAGTCACACCACCCAAACCTCTCTGCCACTGTAAGGCTCTCACCATGGAAAGGTAATTAAAAAAAAATCATCTCAAGTCACTTGAATTAAAATTAAAGGAATATAATTAATATATTAAATTTGATTAAAACTAAGCAAATAATTTAAATTAATATATAAATCTAAGATACACTTGTATGACCTCTTCTTAATTATATGACCCCTGTGACCTCATATTTCAATGGTAAGTTAGAAAAAGCTGGCGAAGTCACTAGAACATCTCATCAGGAAGGCATAGTCGGTGTTACGTAGGAAGTTCACGTAGAGCATACCACGTATACGTTTGCAAAACATAATAGAACTAATTGATTAATAAGTAGGCATAGCAAAATTAATGGAACTATAAAGTTATGTGAAATGGAATTAAAATAATGCATAATGCAATCAACACGATGATAATTAATGCAAACGAAAAGTGATTAGTGGATGAGGTATGAAGATGGCAGGTTGTAACGAAATACCCATAAACCTGTAGAGGACAGTTCTAGGCATTTCAGGCTTTGCTTAACCTATGAAGGATAGCTGTTTCAAGGCATTTCAGTCTTTGCTTAACCTATGAAGGATAACTGTTTCCCGGGATTTCAGGCTTGTTTAAGCTGCGAAGAATAGGTCGTACTTCTAGGGATTTAGGTTTGCTTAACTTGTGGAAAATAGCTGCTACTTCTAGGCTTTTCAGGCTTGCCTAAAGTATTAAACGAAGCCAAAAGGAGCTGAATATGCTGTTAGTTATCAATGGAAATGTTGATATCTTTACAGAAGACGGTTGTGAATTATTTGGAGTGTTCAAATTTTTGCAAAAGCATTTCCTGAATGCATTAGATTTCAGAAATCTTTCAGGCTTAAGCCAAGATAATTGCTGAAGACAAAACAGCAATAATAAGATTAATTAATTATTTAAATGCCTTCGATAAGTTGAAGTAGTATTCGAAATAATTCATCTCATTTATGAGAAATTTAATTAATTGAACAAATTTGGATTACAGCAAAAATGCCGGAATGCTTGTTGCCGTTATTATTTTGTTAGCAAACCCTCTTCTAAGGATAATTACCTCAATTAATTCATGATTTTCAGCTAATCTTAATTGTTCTTTGTCTTTTAGATCCCTTATATCATGCTGAGAATCAAGTTTTAATATGAAAAAAAAACAAAACATAAATATTAAAAAAATTGTCATAGATCGTTGCTCGCTGATTTAGAAAGTTCAGAAGGTTTTTGCTTGTAGATTCCTGCCTTCTTCTAAATTTTCAGCAGTAGAATAAGCTAAATTTGAAGGAATGGAAGAAATTTAAGAAATTAAGAAATAAGAAAAATCGACGAACGAATCTTGGAACATTAATCGATTCATCAAAGTTCAAAAGGTTTAAAGGTTAACGCTGAAATTCATCCAAAAATAATAATAATAATAATTTAAACAAAAAAAATTTCTTCAGAATTGATTTATTCATATCATTCATCCATCCATCCTGTAAACTGATCAATTTCCATGGAAAGTTTGTGAGAGTAAATTAATTGACGTTGAAAAAGATAAACCGACCCTACCTGTTGGATTCAGTGTTTGGATGATCGGTGTAGCACCCATCACATGATCCGATCATCATTGTTTGTACAGCGGTATGGTTTAACTAACTCGCATCCATTTATGCAGCCATATTTATGTACACACATTTATAGCTACAGTAGGCATTTATTACTTACGTATTATGACATTCCTTTTGACAGATATCCAAGAAGATATTCCCGGATTTCTGTCGAATGATTGATATCCAGAAAAATAATTCTTGAAAATCTTGAATGTAAGCGGTCGGTTTCCCGACGACAGAACTTAGCAGCGGGTCCATTGGGCAAATCTAGTCGCAGTCGCATTGAATGCTAGCTAGGGTGTACTCCAACGATGACGTGCATGGACAAGACTTGCATGGTATATGCGAATCATGCATGAGCAAGGATTTTTGGCTTATGGACGAAGCACAGAACTGTTACATGCAGACGACGCTCTCTACAATAGCTAGACCCTACAAACAACGTGTGGGACAAACGCTAAGAAGATGGAAGATCTATCAAACGATTGATATCCAGACAAATAGTGCCGGATATTCGTACCATTTTCAGCATTTTCTCGATTTTTTGCTAGTGAAAAGAATGATCACCGTAACTTGTATTTGGTATCCAGAAAAATAGTTCCGGATGTTTATTGGTATCGGAAAAAATAGTTCCGGATGTTTATTGGTATCGGGAAAAATAGTTCCGGATGTTTATTGGTATCCAGAAAAATAGTTCTGGATGTTTATTGGTATCTGGAAAAACAATGCTTGATATCTGTCATTCGACCATTGCCTCGAAATGTTCGCAAAATGAAGAAGAGATTACCGCCGTTGTTTGTTATACATTTAGATCACGTGGAAAATTGTTGGAAAATTAATCGGAATGATTGGTTAGAAGTTAGCAATTCAGCAAATTGTTGAATTGCGGATTGAAATGATTTGATACTCGATCATACGTTAACTAGTATTTGTCAATTTGTAGCATAGCTATGCTGTAAGATTGAAATTATAGATAAATCAGGAGAGTACAACGAAATTGAAATGAGTAATGTTGAAGAGATACATCAATCAGCTTTTCAATATGGACGTAGATTACCAGCAATCATTAGTGCTGCACGATTATTACGCCTTCGTTCCGGACCATCCGATGAAGGTATTTTTTTCTTTTTTAAAATTAACTTTTGAAAATCTAATATTAACACATTTTATCCATATGATTAATTTATTCTCGGAAACGTAACAAATTTATAAATTTAAATTTTATTAATTAATTTTTCTTTTGCAATACATAATTGAAATTAGTATAACAAAACTGAGCAAGCTATTTGGAATGAAATTGTGTGATTAAAATATTGGGCAATCAAAATCGCAAAATTCTCTATCATTCATTTATTATTATTATTATTATCGGTCATGAGTTCCATTCCGAACTTTAACGATTTGATGAATGAAGGATGTGTATGAAGCGCACTCCTGAGCGATTTGTTTTATTTCAGCCAAGTTCATT
>JABVXS010000211.1:0-44171 GCA_013365335.1 Madathamugadia hiepei
TTATCAGGAATTAACTAATTAATTATAATAATTCATATACCTTTACATTTCAATATTTTCCTCTACCACAACAATAATCGAACTGTGTGTGAATGTTCAATATTCATTAAAAACATTTCAACATCTTGTTTTTCAATTATATTGAATTTTGCTTTCCAATGATAATTTCATAGTGGTACCATCAAATCAATATTTGTAGCGATCGTAAGCGGCCGATTCCCAACGACAGATTTTAACGATGGATCGCTCGTCGGGCAAATATAATCGCAGTAGCATGAATATGCTAGGGCGTACTCCAATGATGACGTGCATGAACAAGACATGATGGTATATGCGAATCATGATGAGCAATGATTTCTGGCTTATGGATGAAGCCCCCAGAACTATGACGTGCAGACGACGTTCCTATAAATCACGTAGGACAAACGCTAAGAAAACGACGAAAAAGAATATCATAGTAGTACTATAGTTTTGAGCAACTTCCGGATAATTTAATCCGATCCTGAAACCAGCCCAGCACATTTTGTTTGATGTATTATTATTTATAATTTATTCACAACTACCATACTACGCTCTCGAGCAATTTCCGGTTAATTTAATCCGATCTCGAGATAGACATTTTACTAATGATATTTATCCATTCAAATCTTATAAAAATAACAAACATACAATGTCCTCCCTTTCACTTATCTTTCTTAATATTCGGTTTTTTTTTTTTGTTTAATTTCAGGTTAAGTATCATTGGTATTTGTGGAATGTATTGAGAAGGCTACTAGACATGAACAAAAATTATGCTTTAGAGATTAATTGTAAATTTTTGAATTCGTTTCTTTTCTTTTTTTTTTTTGAATTATGAAATATTATAAGTTGAATTATGGAAAGTATTGATTTATAGAAACTAAACGAAAATTTTATTTTTTTAATTCGAAATATAAATTTCGGATAGTTTCACCATCAATCATTTCACCATTCCATTTCTAAATAAGATTTCAGGAAGCGTTCATGAACTTCCGTATAAACCGCATCACAATAACGAATTTCGTAGCGAAGTTGCTGGAAGACAAATTTATTTTATTTTAATTAATTTCTTCGTTATTGGCTAAATGGTTCAATAACTGGTACAGTATCTTCGATACGGTAAATATACGGTGGGCATGCGGTAGATAAGTAATGCAAGACATTTGCTTAATGCAACGTGAAGTGAAATCCAAAAGAACCTTGTGAAATCAAAAATGTTTCGAATAATTTAAAAAAAAAAAAAAAAAAAAACTCTTACATCTCTTTCATCATTTACGCCAATTTGATCACCTTTAAGCTTATCAAATTCACCAATAATTTTAGAAATTAAATTAACAGCATTATTGAAAACCAACAGTAATCGTGCTTCCAATACAATTCGATGACCATATGGTACTTTACGATTCTGCATGAAAACATTATAAAATTTTTTTTTAACATAATAAAATTTAAGCTCTAAAATTTAACGTAAGAAGCGTATACGTACACATATGCGTAAATTTCATTTAATTTTAGCAGTAAAATTTCAAATTATTGTTCTCCGTTTTTTTTTTTTTTTTTTCTTCCTACTTTCATAGCTACAATGCTTTGCAAAGTCTTAAAGCTCCAGATAGTACTTCATTCTTATCAAAGGTATTCTGCGGGTTTGTGAAAAGTGTTCAAAAAATCAACAACAAAAAAAAAAATCTCACTTCATGCTCTTCCAAAATTTCAAATGATTGAATTGCTTTGTCAAGCAATTCACCAAGAATCTCAATACGATCTTCTTCCAGCGAATGATCATCATATTTCACACTTGACAATAAATCTTCCGTTTTTTTGATGCATTCTTCTGATTCCTTCCAACGACGTGTGATATCCTATTTTTCAAGCTTTCACATAACGACTACATTTCAAATTTGATTTCATATCAAAATTCAACAACTTTTCAATAAATTTTACCCCAAAGTTTATAAGTTTCATCAAAAGAAACAAAGAAAAAAAAAATTATATCAAAAACTAAATTTAATGAAAGTAAATGATGATCAAAATCATTGAACTTGATAATAAATTTTAGCAATGGAATCTCGCATATCCTTCAGAGCCTTGAATGATTCTAATGGCTTTTTGGCAATTTCATGAAGTAATTCCATTTCTTCAAGTGCATCCGATGTTTTCGGTGAATTATCTGGCAAATAAGAAAAATTATTTCAAACTTGATGTTCTGAAATGTTGTACAATGCCAACAGATAAAGTTAAAATTAAGCTTAAAAAATAAGTAGTTTTTTTTTGAAATTTATTTGATAAAGTTTTAAAAAATTTGATAAGGTATAGTAGGCTAATTGACCACCGGACCTTCTGATTTATTTTCATCACTTTTCGGCATATTTCTTCTATCACACATGAGCAATTTCTTAACCATATCATCGTTAATTTTGTCCATTTCCGTTTCATCAACTTCCGCCGGATAATCTTCAAAGCATTCATCGCTTATTCGAATTGTTTCCGATTTTCCTCTTACCTTAAAAGAATGGAAAAACTTCTCCATTATGGTTATTGTCAATTGATAAACTCGCAGGCATTCCTAAAGTTTGTCATTGTATGATCAATGATCCCATAAGCAACAAGATAAACGAATATTACTAAAACATTCGTCAAAGGTCAAATGTCAATTTGTGCGATAAAAATCAGATTTGTTGGGCTTACATTAATTTACCAATTTATTGGGTTAGAATGTTATGAGTTCATTTCTTTCTGATAAATTTTCAATTTTCCAAACTTTCCTTAAGAGTTAAACTTCAAAAAAAAAAAAAAAATTCACCGAAAAATTGGAATGAGAAAAACTACATGCACTGTTAGTGTAACAAATGAAACTTGGATGAAAGGGATTCTTACGGGTTTCGTTGAAATTTTACTTTTTGTTTGATCACCGGAATAGGTGATTTCATCCTGTTGTGATACAATATCAACTTTCGTCATCTTATTATCATCACACATCTATGAAGCACAAGACAAGTAACACTATGAAATTTTTATTTAAAAAATTTTTTTAAATCCTGAAATCTCGGAAAACAATATAAAAATATCAAATCTTCCGAATCACTAAGACGAGCCAATCAAAGTTTTCTTTGGAATGAATGCGAGATATTCAGGGTATTCCCAAATGATTTCACTTTCATATCCATGCTTCACCATCGGTCAGTGTTTTTTTTTTTTTTAATTAGCCCCGAACGGCTTCGAAAGGCATTTAAATCCTTCACCGATAACCCATTACTATTAATACCAATCCTTTACCACTCCCATAAATAATAAAAGTATCTTAGCCAGAATTCTGGAATTGAAAATAGGAGAAATGAAATTGGAAAACAACCGACTTTCGCTAACACTTGAGAACACTACTACTTTAAGATGGCAATTCGAAACATTTTAAATTAAAATTTTTTTTTCCTTCCGAAACATCATTCATTTTTGCATGATTATTCTAACACATTGGTGAAGCGTGAAAAGGATAATAAAGTTGGAGGTGACAGCTGATCCATTCTTACAAATCGAATTACAATTTTTCAAAACTGATTGATTTCCCTCATGTCAGAATTGAACTGATCACTGATGGTTTTTCGTAAGGTAGCTTAGAGATTACTGCAGGCTTGGCATTGGTCCTATTAAATGAGCAAAAAAGTTTCTTGTAGCCGTCCATGGCGACTATTCTTGTCTGTCTAATAAATATAAATTTCCCGTAAAGTTCTATATAAACATTTTTCCGTCATGATATCTTGTAACTCCAAATCAGCTTATTGTTCCGATTTTTGTTTCTATAGAAAGATTTCGCCAATGTCACATTCCTTAGTTTAATTATCATTGCATTTCATGATGATAATCTCGAAATATCACCTACTTCTAGGATATCCATTTCAAAACAGATAACAAAAATCGTCCTTTAGATCTGCACATCTATAGACAGCTGCTAAACTCAAATGAAAATGGTGGCCTTAGAATCGCTGCTTAAAAGTTCATTTCCTCATCCAAAATAATATTTTTGACAGGAATGTGGAATGTTTTTCCCCTAGAAACAGAAATAACAATTAAGTTACTTAAGAAATTGAAAAAACACTGAAGACCGTTATTTAGAACACTGTACGATTTTACTTTTTGCACTGTATATGGGTTAAAAAAAAAATTTCCAATGGTTAGCTGTCTTTTCTGCATGATATATGAAGCCCACTGCATCATCCCATTATTGCAGCAAATTTTCGCTTGTTCTTCAACCGCAAATTACATACGTCATTTCCAGCCTGTTTATTGATTATTCCTAAAACATACATTCGGAAGTGAAACGTCTAACCATTTCATGGATTCAGTTCTCCGATAAGTTCGACCATAACGACGTAAACTTTACACCAACGCCAACACAGTCAATGATGCCGCAGTACAAACATTATGAGATTCTTTAAATCAGAATGTATTATTGAACAAGCCAAACACATTTAAAAAATAACAAAATCGACTTTTACTTCAGCTATTCAAAAATTACCACACAGTAAATTAAAAACACAAAATGCATTATTACAGTCGGAATTTTCATATTCCTTGATGCTAGAGTGCAATAATTTATAGAAAAATAAATGGTTAAAAATCATTTATTAATAGCACTAATAAATAAGAAAAATAAGTGAGAAAAAAATCAATTAACTTCGAAATTATTGATTTAGCACAAAATTGTTGAAATAAAAGTTTGGAACCAAAGATCATTACAGAGTAACTTGAAAGCGTATGTACACTGTGAAAATGCGACATTTTTACCAACATGTCTTGTACATGAGCTAGTAAACTTGAATAGACGTGCCGTGCCGCAAAAATGTACAGTAAAATCATGATTATAATGCCAAAGCTCAGTTAATATTTTGCTATATATCGGACGTTCGCTAACATTCAGAAGATGGAGTCTCTACAGAATTCTTATCCGCAACAGTCAAATTCGGATCATCCTTTCCTTTCACTGATTCTATTGAAAACAATGAACCAAACTGAAAATGTTGCACTACTGGAAACTTTTTGAGGACCTGAAAATTAAACAGTGAAATTACTGAAGAATGTTAAATAGTCAAATTCAGTTTTAATAATGTAGAAGAAATTATTTGACTCAATTGTCAATTCCACAAACGAACGATCACCGTATTTTCAATCTTTTACGCCCACTCGCTCCATGCTTTTCCCAACTTAGAACACCTTTCATCTATTAGATACTATCCTTAAGAATACTCCCCATCTCATTTCATAATAATTTCAATAATTCTTCTAGATTTCTAACCATATAGATGGTAAAAAGAACCAGAAAGCTACTATACCGACAAATATTACCTCAGCTTCATACATCTTGAATAAGCCAGAATTGATTTTTTTCCATGTTTGTACAGCACTAATATTCCACAATTGATTTGAATGTTCATGAAAAGGACCACTCTTTGTCTGAAAATTGAAAATGGTGTTGGAATTTCAATTCAGAATATTCTAGATTGAAAAAAGTAATATCACATTCTGACAAATTTTTTTATTCTAAACAGGCAATCAGTTTTGTCGTGTTTTGCAATCTGTTACACAATCACTAGCTAAAGCTTTTTTTGGGAATCACTAGCTAAAAGCTTTAGAATTCTAAGAAAAATTCAAAAACATAAATGTCATTTAGCGTCTCAAGTCATATCACTGGTTAAGAATGACTGCTAGTTTTTGTTGTAATTAAATCATACTTTATTGATATGATGGACAGCATTAAAAAATAAATTATTTGAAGCATTTTCTTCGACAGTGTCAGACCTCAAATAAGACTCTGTATCCAATCGTTCATTTCCTGCAAAAAAGGATGCTTGAAACAGTGAAAGAAATTAAGTGGCAAAAGAAAATTTTGATGGTGACTTTTTGCAAGTTATTTGCAAAAATGATTACCGAGAAGTTGGGAACTACCCCACAGAAAAGGCATGAACTGGAAGTCATCTAAAGCATGTACACCTCGGCTTCCAGCTGGCTCCATTCTATAAGTATCTTGAAGACACCGTACTAATTCCAAATATCTGAAAAGAAACACGGAGAATAAGTAGAGACTACATACCGATCATAGATAAATTTCTTTCAAAAAAATGGCAAATTTCATGCAGGGCAAAATGGATTGTGCACATTATCGATAAACTTACTTCAGAAATAATCGGAGGACAAGTGCACGATTGTCTGACGAGGCGAATACACCCAATTTGCGGAGGCAAAAAATGAATATCACAAATGAGGCTTCATGTCCTAAAAGATCGCTCATTACACTAGAAGATAAACACAAGTCAAGAAAAAACCCCACATTGTTTCAATCACCGTATGTAACGTTGATGAAAAATCTAAACGTGAAACCTGATCCGTAATCAATTCGCGTAGCATTTCCGAATGAATCTAAAAAATATGGATGTAGCTCCACCACGAACCCCTTTTTTTCTGCACTTAAAAGGCCATAAATTATATCATCAGCTTCCTAAAAAGAAATTACATTGATCCAAAGAACTAGTTGAATATCTGCAAGCAAATTTGACCAAAAAACAAACGTTACTGAAATACAGAAATTCTTGAAATACAAAACCTCTGTTAAGCGCTGATGCCACTTACGAAACGCAACATTACCAAAACGTTGTGTTCCCATATCTTCTGGAGGATATTCCAATATCCATTTCTAAAAGTCGTGCCATCTGACAATTGACAGCAACGGTCAGAATACAATAAAGATAAGTCAAACTACTACTGGTTGAAAAGTATAAGGCATGCAATTTGTGTCACTAAAACGGTAAGCCAAAAAGAGAAGACTGCATGTTACCTGAATTTCATCCAAAGTATCTATTGCATCCAAAACTTTTGGACTGATAGGGATGTCGTCTGTTGACGCTACACCCTTCACTGCATCATTCAGTTCCATTATCATTTCCAAATATTCCACATAAGCCTGAAGCTCTCAGCTGCTTTTTCCGCTGTTGTGAGAAAAACATAAAATCACAGTACATTAGGATATGAAATTATATACAGTATGAAATGCTTTTCGCGAAATGACTTCACATGAGTAAGAAATGCGGTAATTTACACCGTAACAAACGTTCTCTAACATTAATCATAATATTACTGCTCAGTAATTAGTCTGTTTTGCAATTTATCACAAAACCACGTGAGCATACTATCACTTCCATCATCTTCGTTACTCTCACGACGCTACTCTAACGACTCTAACGACGTGACCTTTCAACCTATTAACACTAAAGTTTTATACTTTTGCTATAACTCTTTCACTAAGGATATGTATATTTACAATTTTGAATTGAGTAAAACTATTCGAAAATAGTGATATTAAAAGCAAAGTTTAACCAAATTTTCATTCTTGATGAATGAAGAAGTGAAAAATAGTTAGAATTGAAGTAAGTGAATTAACCAACCTTTGAACGGCACCATTTTGCAAGATCGAAAATAGATAAAATATGACGTTCTGGACGGCAGGGTGTATCATTCACTGGTCCACCCGAAACACCAATCATCTTACAGTTTTTCAGTTGAATACCTAAAATCAGAAGGTAATGTTTGATTGGTATGAATAACCATAAAAACTCTCCGACGTTCATAAAATTAGCGTCTGTTTTTATTGTAACAAATTGCATATAATGCTCAGTCAAATAAATATCTGAGGAAAGAAAGGAAGCTACCGTCACTAACCGGAATGAAACCGAAACCAAGCAGAAACATAAAATCAAAGATCAGAAATTGGCACCGATCCGAAATTCGTATTGCCGCCTTCTCTTCCTATAGCATATCAGGGACATCGATCTTTGGACATTTTACAGCAAATCTGTTGTAAAACGAAAAAGGGAATAAAAGAGTTTTAAAAAATATGAGAGTACAGACATTGCTGCTAAAATACGTTTTGTTACGGAATGGCACGATTAGAGAGTGCATTGCAGAAAACCAGAGAAGAGATGGAGCAGTGCGGGAGTGCTGTATATTGTGACGGCAGAGGGCAACCACCGTTTCTCTTGTTCTTTTTCTCTACCGTGTCCATCGCTCTGAGCCTTATCGTAGTGTTGCGTCTGTATGTGCATGTCAATAGGTGTTCCGGTCGATACAGTATGGTACCATATCTTCTATATCTTCAAACGCAGGCGGATCACTGCTGGTGTATGTTGGTGTATGTCGGTGTGTGTTTGCGTGGAGTGAGCGTACGTGTTCGAAACGTGTGTATGCGCCTGTGAGTATTTCGCTTATGTGGAAAACCACGTGGTTATGCGTTCATGCATATGTTAATGTAGGTATCATGTGTGGAGAAGTGCGTGTATGTGTATGTTTATGTGTGTGTATGTATGTGTATGTGTATTTGTGTGTGTTTATGTGTGTGTTTGTGCACGCACCTGCTATGGAAGGGGTATGCATGCTGGTATATGTATATGATATGGTTATGTGATTCATCTGAGATTACGATAACCTATTTGTGTTGGTAGAGGAAAATTTCCGTTTCGTTGTTGGTGGAGTGTGGTAGTCGCGGGAATTTGACCTTTCCCCACCCCTCTCTCCCGAGCAATATGAAATAACTGTCAGTGCATGAGAGTGTACGTCAGTTGTACATTCACGTGAAGTTTACGTGAGTGCAGTCACATCACGGTTATTTTTTCACAGTTTTTTACCTTGTTCCATCCTCACTTTTTAATACTATAATTTGCTTGAAAATTTGCTTAATTTGTTAGGATCCACACGTGCAACAAACACATCTTGATTTCTAATTAACAGTAATCTATGCTAGTCGAATTCCTACATAACTAACCACCTATCTTACATGCCTCTACATACGCATATGTCTAAAATACTATGACCTTCATAAAAGAAGCTAGAGTTCTATTTCAGATTTGAGTAATCTAGACTAATAGAATTCGTTCCTGATTATGCGCCCATCTTACATACCTATTCATACGCACAGGCCTAAAACACTGTGTCATTCATAGCATCTTTATGGATAGATACCGTAATACTTGACATGTTCTGTCGATTTCTATGATAAATAGTTCATATAATGAAATGCATCATTTGATTCTTATCATAATGGGAAGTTATTTTCCTCTTTTATCCGTTTTTACTTGTCAATTTAGTGTTTGAAGAGTTTTTTCCGTCATCTCATGAGGTACCTCACGATATCTTTCCATTTTGGTACCAATTCCTTCCTTCCTGATGGGTTCAAATCATTCTGTTTCTCTTCATGGGTAAAAATAGTGGTTCTGACCTCTTTGCAAAACATAAAGTTTAACAAGTCGTTGTTTCCTTTGTGTCGATTACCTGTCCAGTTGATTCAAATAAGCTGGTGAAATTTTGTTCTTTGCCAATTTATTTATTTGACTTTTCAGTTTAAGCTTAAATATGCAGTTTTCTTAATAGAAGTGATTATTTCGCACTTTATTTTAAAAGTTTCAAAATTAGTTGCCGTTTGAAGTTCACAATTTTCCGGAGAAAGATTAATTTCTGATTTTCGGATGTTCACAGTTTCCGAATATTCCACGTCCACTTTTGTTGCATTAATTTTGAATTGCCATCATCAGCGATATCAAAAAAGCAAACTAAATTAGAAAACGATAACAAAAGCAAGCTAAATTAAAATGCTAAATTCTTCAGTGTAAATATAGGCTAAGTTTTCCTGCGAATATTGGGAAGAACATAAAATTTCATTTTTGATTCGAATACTTTCTGGATTTTAATTTTCTGTATTAATTACCTTGGCGGAGTCCGCATGAGGTCACATCCTTATTGAGGTGTTGATTGTTGCTCAAAAGAATGGACAGTTATAGCAACAACTTTGATGGTCATTTGTCCGTCGTTTTACAAAGGGAGGGAAGGTGTGATTAACTTTGGCTAGTTCGGTTGACATTTTGACGCGCCTATTCTTTTAAACCTTACTGTCAATCAATATGTCTGATCCTTCAAGTCCACTTCAAAAGTGAAATTTACGCAGTTTTCTGGCGAAGTTTGTGGAAAATTTGCTGGATTAATCGAATTTTTAAAATTTTAATGATATTCCAGGTAAAAAAATTACGATTTATTAACAAATTAGGGTAATTCATTTGGGTGCATTGGAAAGGAGAAAGGGATAGTTGGTATAATCTGGTACGGTACTGGTCTGGATGTGCTGCTGCTGTCCACACCATGGCATTACATCACAATGAGATGACTGGAGGACATGTAACACCTGATGGCGTTGTTTATCATCAACAGATAGATCCAGAACATGACGATTTGCATCGAATGGATGATGACATACATGATGCTACTACATATGCAACTGAGCATGAAGTAAATTTCAAACAAGTACCATCTGTTTCAAGTTCCCGCCATACGCAATTCAGTTCGAAAGTGTTTGTATGAAATTTTACAGAATGATGGTTATAGATTGATGACGCCAGAATAGTTATTGTTTAAGTGTTGGAATTTGTTCAGTCTTTTTTTGTTGAAGCAGCCAACATTGTTTTTTAAGTTTGGTACGGACGATGATAGTGCACAGCATACACAACCAAGAGCTGTACATCAATGTAATATATGCAACAAAATTTTCGTTTCCTTCAAAGGTAAACGTTTTTCAGTGCAATTCCTTTTTTCTTTTTATAATTGTTGAAATAAAAAGTTGGTCGAAGTTTCATTCTTCGACAATGTAATAGATTTTAATATTGTAGAGGTTCCTTCGATTAGCCATGAAGTTCAGAAATAACTAGAAAGCAGTTTCACGGAATGTAGGAAAGCAGCTGGATTAATGAATATATTTCTAAACTGTGATCTGAGAATCACCCTCATTAATTAATTGTTTATTGAAAGAACAGAAGTGTAATTTCTTCAAAAATTTTTAATGATTTTCTAGAGTTACTGAGCAGTGTTAAATTTAATAATTTTAGGTTTACAACAGCATGCTGTAATACATACGGATCAAAAACCGTTTGGCTGTGATATCTGTGGAAAAGCATTTCGATTTAAATCTAATTTGTTTGAGCATCGTTCAGTACATAGTGGCTTCACACCGCATGCATGTCCATATTGTGGTAAAACATGCAGGCTTAAGGGAAATTTAAAGAAACATTTGAAGACACATGTTTCAACAAAAGAAGAACTTGAAGAGGCCTGGAAGCCATTTGCAAGGTAAGCTACGTCTGAAAATTCGTTCAAGTATCAAATTTATGTATATTTACACAGGCATATAATTAATGTTCTTATATTTCCAGCAATCGGAGGCCTCCAGCAGATATTCCTGATGATGCTATAATAGTGCGTAGTGCGGGTGAGCCCTTCTTCACACCCCCAAGTCGTCCACGAAAACGAAAACTTGGTTTAGGTCCTGATGCGCGACCGTGGATTGAAAAAATCCGGCGTGGAGAACTACTACCAAGTGCTCCAATTGTTGAAAAGGTTGCAGAAAATTTATTCCTGTTTCATATTTTGGTGGAGTATAAAGACGAAATAAGGTTACCTCATGCTGGATAATAATAACAAACAAATTCATAGAAACTTTGCAGCATTTCAAGTCTCATCTCCACTCTAAAGCTAAAGATGATTACGGTCATTACAAAAATGTATATAGCATATTTTTTTGAAATTAACCTTCATTTGAGCTGTCGGATCATTTTCGTATTGGGGTAGACTGTGTCTAATGGGCTTCTGGATTTTAAATTATCCGTTAGATACAATTTAAGGGCACAAAATTGAGACCATGAGATTACCACAGTTAATGATTTCATTTCCAGATGCGAAGGTTATCGGAATTATTGAAATCAGCTGAGGACAATTCATTTAATCTTGATGAAATATTTGAACAAGCCCGTGCTTTATCATTCGAACGTTTTGATTGTCCCATTTGCAAGGTGGTGTTCATGTCTAGGCTGGAATGCGTTGAGCATATCGATATTGAACATCCAATGGCAAGGACTGAGCGACCATTGTTTTGCGAAGTAAGTTTTTTTTCCGAGTTACTCAGAAGGCGTTTTTTTTTTGTCATTTATTAAAATATTAATATATGAAAGGGTGTCTGAAAGTCTGGATGAATCATGTTTAAGTCATTTATATATCTAATTTAGGTTTGCTTGAGAACGTTCGCAGATCGCAAAGCAATGGAGCAACATGAAAGTTACCATAAGAGGGTTCATTTGCTCATTGAACATGGTGATCTCGAGGTAAAATTTCTTTTCAATTTTTAAAATATTGGACGCATTGCTAGAGTTTTTTCTGACGTTTGATGGTGAATTCTGTGGTTCGGATAATGGCACACTTGATTATAATTTCATATCTCTCGGATTTTTTTTGTAAATTTACAGGTACAGAAACTTGTAAAAAAATTGGAGCCACACAAACGGGGCAATGTAATGTTGTATTTTTGTAGAAAATGGGTGGCATTAAAGAAAGTTTGAAAATAAAAGTTCGAGATTTTAATCATAAATTGGTGTTTGGTAATTTAATTTCTGAGTTTTCGAAGTTTCATATCGGTAGTAAAAACTTATTATGCTTTAGCAATTACCTTGACAACTGTAATTTTTTAGATTGTGGATCCGGAAATCTTACTTCCGGAAACATGCGATGTTATGGATGAGGAAGTTGAAGCCGTTTGATTTATATTATCTCGTTGATAGTGTACACTTATGCACTTTGTTCAAAAGTTTTGCATTTTTCATTTTTCTACTTTACAAGTCATTTCTACGTGCCAGTTTTCAACCGATATCGAATAATTTCTTTCCAGTTTTGAGAATAATTCTCTTTTATGGTCATTTACCGCTTTCTGCTAGCATGGAGGAAATTTGAATATATTGTACTTTGTGTTCAGTTTGTTGTTTCCTTTTCGCTTTCTATCAGTTCTTAGGATTATGAGTTAAAAAAATTTTTGTTTCATACTTTTGATTATCATATTTTAAATTATCTAATTTATTGTAAATTTGTTCTTTCTGTTAGGTGTGAAGTTGGTTTTAGTGTGTATATTTTTTCTTTTTTTGAAAAACAAATGTATTAATTTGGAGATTGACGGGGGATGTTTGAGTAAACTAAGTATATCAGTTAAGGAACAAAATATTTTTACATTGTAATTTAAAAGCAAAATTTTGACAAGTTCGCACGCCGCGTATTGCATAATAAACGTGATCACATCTCGAGACACACGCATTATTGCTTAAGGAACATTAGTTCAAATCAAAGACGCACCAAGTATCACTTAAGAAACGTGAGGCCACATCTTGATCACGTACACAGAATATTGCTTAGTCAACTTAAGGATACATCTTGGTACATCCCAGTATTACTCATTTCTATTCTTGTTTCTCAGTAATACTTTTACACAGATTGTAGACTTTGCAGAGATCATTGCTGGAGGTTTTTCACTTTTTTATTCATTCTTTTTTCTCATGTCTGTCCATGCTGTTACTGAAACTTTTAATTTACATTTCATATTTTTTCAAAAAATGCACGAGTCATCTTCTCCATCTCTTGGCTTTCAGCAACAATTTCTAGAGGATTCATTTTGGTAGACATATGATGAGGATGCATGGTACTTTGGTGTATTGTCAAATATTAAAAGCGGTCAAGTGAAATAAATGGTTTCCAGTAAAAAAAATTCTGCAATAAAATTTATACATGTTTAAACCAATTGAGGCGGACTTCCAAGCAATGAGTCAGGTAAATGTGCTAATTTTGAAAAAAAAAACAACTTAGTCTTGAGTTCATTGATGTGTCCTCTGATGGTCAGTTTTTTTTATTATTATGTAAGTACTTTTAAGCTGTTGTATTACTCCAAAAAGACCTAGTTTTATTTGAAATTTAGGATGAACAATAAACGTTCCTAATGTCTGGGTAGTTCCATCTTCTACAGTATTGATGTTATGGAGAATATTTCATTGACAATTTCTGAGCTTCCTAATTTAGCACTAGCAAAACTATCCGCTCGCTGAATAGTTGAATGCTTTTCTGTAGAATATGATAGTTTTGCTGCTCCAGTATTACAAATGCAACCTCAACTCCAGCTTCGATGGGAAACTAACAAGGTGGCTAACATTTTGGCAATGATTGTAACCTTAAGTGAAAATTATATACATATTAATTTATTTAATTAAAAGTTTAGTAGTATAACAAGTATAATCGTTTCAAGTGCGGGAGGCCATCCATGATCAACAGCTGCTACCAGAGAGCTACAAGTTAACTTACCTCAAGTCTTGCTTACAAGGAAAAGCATTACAACTTATCAATCAATGCATGCGCCTTAAACTCTGATAGTTATCAAATCGCAATGAAGACACCACGAGAACGCTATGGAGATGAAAGAGAAATTACCACCTCCCTTTATAGTGAATTGGACCATCTTCCTGCTGCCACCGAACGTTCTCTCCCGAGTACCGTAGCAATATATGGACCGGATAATGGAACTGCTAGCTCATCAAGGAGAAAACATCGAGACAATCCCCATTCAAATGAACATCAGAAGGAAACTTCCAAAAGACATTTTGGAAAACCTTTATAGCAAAATCAGCAATGGACCAACTTGGTCAGTGGCAGAAATAAGGAAACTGTTACATGCCATTATAATTCAAAGTGAAGCAATCGGGGAACTCTAAAAAATGTGCAGGAAAACAATATAAGCCTACAACCGCAAGGTGCGAAGGCCATGCAAGAAAATTCTTCTGCGCTGATAGCGGCCGCCAAACATCGGAGAACTAATCCAATCACTTGCATTTTCTGCTCCAAACAGCATTAATCGACACCACGTCAAGGCCTGTAAATCGACAAAACAATGGCTATTATTGTAAGTAAAAGCACAATTCAATCTTTTGCAGTGATGGCTCCAATAAGATGCGGTCGAATTCAATTGTAAGAAATTAGGTTTCTCCTTCTGCAAAGAATTCAGAAGAACAGGCCGAAACGCTTATGCTGTTAAGCGCTCAAGGAAACCAAATGAAATCTACCCCAACAAAAGAACAGAGTGCTCTTGTATGGAGTAAAGAAGTCACTATACGCAACTCGAAAATTTCTCAATTATCAACCTCTGTTCTAGCCATCATAGATACGGCTAGTCAGAACTCCTATATATCTACTCGAGCAGCTAACAAGCTGAAGCTACCAATACTATCTAGCAAGATATATCAAACGCCTCCGCGCCGAAGTAAGTGAGGACCTATCAAACCATTCTCGATGTTCTAAAACAGGATCTAAATACCGAAACCATTCCGGCCTTCATAATACCCAATATAACAAAATTTACAATTTCCTATATCCCAATAAAGCAAGCTAAATTAAGTGGCTTTGTAATCTCTCCTGAACAGTATCGGGAACTAGATTTCCTTATTGGGTCAAATGCTTTACCGTCAATCCTTTCAAAAAAGCAAACGAACATACTGTTGCTCAAACTCATCGTCATATCAAGCTCCAATCAAAAAACAAACAAGCATCAAAACTTGATGGCCAACCTAGAAACAGTGACACTGACGGTAAATACTATACGAACGGGAGATGCAACGGACAACAGCGAAGCATTGATCCAATTCAAGCGAAATATCAGTAAACAAAATGAACGATATCAAGTCAGTTGAATATGGAAAGAAACAAAGATCCCTGGAAAAAGTGCTATTTCTGGGCCAAACTATTAAAAAAGGAAAAGGCAGAAAAGTGGCAAGTTCTTATCACTGATTGGCCGTAGACTATCAAGAACATCCCACAAAAAGGTGCTAATACAATAAACGATCATACAATAGATGTGCACACCGTTGCCTCAACGTTTGCTTCTTTCTCGAGTCGGGAGTGTCGCCAAAATGGCGATCATAGCTCCTGTCAAGGTCATCAGACGCCAAAAATGTCAAATCTATTATGCTCTTCCGCCCGACACATCTGGTCAAACACAATGTGTCGCGTTCGAATTGACTCACGTCAATGGAAGGATGTATATATAAACATTGGATTGTAACTCCGAGAAAGTATTTTTTACCAGTTAACTTCTGCGTCAAATGCTTTACCGTCAAACGACGACTATATCTACGCCTCCGACGACAATTTTCCATTTTTCGACCACAATTACCCTTTATCTGTCCAAGCTCGATACAATTTCTCTATATAATTCGCCATAGGCTACTCACTCTGTCACGTTCCAAGAAATCAACCGAACAGCAACAGTCCACTACCGAAAGTTGGAACTCAATTGTTCTACTGCAGTGTCACAGTTCAATAACTGACACTGACCTATATTCTACTTGGTAACGTGGACTCACTAGAACAGAAGCTCGGGCAGATATGCATAAACAAGAAGGTGATTAACCAGGTCGCAGAAAGAAATACGGAAATCGAACCGAGGACCAATTTAAACTCAGTGCATCCGAATCTCAAAACAATTTATTACTTTTCGCGACACTTTCGAATTTAGCACTAGCAAGAAATGCTCTCATTGCTCGGCGGCATAATTTTTTTGTAATATTTGAATTTTATCCTACTTTGTACGCTTTCAATGGGTGGATAGGCTTGCAACATTTCGAACACATTCACTCACATTGATTACCAGGAGAAATGGAAATTTCCATAGATTATTTCAATAATTTGCATGCCAAAATAACTTATTAATAGAATGTTATCTAGTTATCCATAAAATGTGATCAAACTTCCTGGAATGCTACTTGATATCATTCAAGCAATTCTCGACAACGAGAATGCCAGATGCTCAATGTTTCCAGCGCATTAATATAAATACCGGCTCAAAAGTTACCGTACCCTGTCCAGTCCTGTTACACTTTGGTAGCAAGGATAGTTCCTGAACTTCGAGAAAAAAACTTTGAAACTGCTACCTTGGCTAACTTCATCGCTTCCGTCCATTCACTCCACCATCCTGCTACAGCTTATGATGCTATTTCTAGTTTCGGCGATTTAAACGTAGATTGATCCCCCAGTACACGATTACCGCAATCAAAATTTCTTTCAAATACGAAAATATTTAACACACCAGCACCGAGTGTTGTATTCAAGTACGAAAGATCTATCCTTTCATTTAACCCAATTCAAAAGCAGATTAAACCGTCAACTCAATATCCCTTCCCATCGTTTCAATACCACAGTCAACCGCACAATTTAAAAATCCGTCGCCTCTAACCGGCATATGCACATATCGTACCACTTTACTCCATTTGCTTGTAGATCCAATACATGTATAAGTGGAATCTCTGGGAAAATGTTAATTATGTTTCGTTTAGAATTTGCGAACTAAAACTCCTTTACAACAGAAACACCCGATGTTTGTGTTTTCAACCGAAGTCACCTGACAGCTGTAAAATCTGTTAACGATAACTATTAAATTCACATTTATAAACAATTCAATGCACAATGGCTTCTGTTCCCAATTGGTAAACAATTGCAGGTAGTACAACAAAACAGAACAAAAGTAACGAGCAGCACAAGCGGTAGTGGTTAATTCAAAAAATCGTACAGCCTCGGAACCAAAACAACTGCATAACCTCCCTACTTCTTTCCAAACATAAAGCTCTTTAAACAATTTCTTGCAAGACATACAAGATACCGACGAGATGCACCAACCTGCTTTACCGATATTTATTGAAATACAATTAAAATATTCAATATTCTCTTGAAAAAAAAACACTAATGAAAAGCGAAGAAAAAAAACAAGCAGACATCCTGTTTTTAGCAGTTAAAAAAATTGTCGCATGTAAAACAGGACAGAAAAAATAGCATTAATTGTACAGTACATTCTGAAATCCACGTCCTCGACGATTTGTTGAAGGTATACGCTGGAGAAATGTGCTGCTTGGTTCGAAACGTTGTGGCTCCGCCTGAAATTCAAAACCTAAATTAAAAAGACCACGTGCTAGCACAACTCTCTAGGATGAAAAGGAAAGCAATAAACAATCCTACTACTCAGAAAAAACATATAATACATAGACAATATAATGGAAGCAGTACGACCAATTGGTAACATTAGCATCAGGAGGTCCTCGAAATAATTAGTCCATTGTTGACAGCTTAAAGGTAAAATGCAAATTCTCAAACCCTACCCTTCGGAAACCGATTCCCAAGGCCTTCCGCATCTGCGCCGCATTTGGATTCACGTATTGAGCCTTACGAATTATACGATTACGAGGGCGCAAGTCAACAACACGTTGAACACGACCAAATTCAGAGGGTGCGCGGAACTGAACTTGTCGCGGCTGAAACATTAAACTGTGATAAAATGACAGTTTTCGAAACCACACCACTGAATTAGCGACATTAATATGGAAACTTTTTCGCAACTATTTCAAAAAATGTACCGCGTTTCTTACAACGACCACATTCGGTTCATTAAAAATGGCACGTTTACGTATTCCTCCACGACGAATAATGACAGGCTGCTGCTCAACTATAACTGGACGTGAGCGACGCTGCATGATAACTTGACGACGTGATGGTTGAGCAACTAATTCCTGTTGTAATACCGTCTGTTGATGCACTGGACGAACACTACAATCAAGAACATATTTTACTACTTGATATAAACACTACCATGACCAACATGAATGCCTTTATAACTCGTTAGCCCATAAGCAATAATCTCCACAGTGGTAATTTACTTTACGTCAAGTCTTTAAACAACCCGAATGGACGAGTCTGATCTAAAGATTTATTGGCTTACATTTCTCGTTGTCCAACCATTATTGGCTCATTATCACTAATAAGTTGACCAATATGTGACAATCCTCGACCACGTAGAACCTGAAAAGCCGATATAACAGAGAAATTGAATGCAATCTTTGCGTAACTTCACAAATCTATAACATTTGAAACTTGAAAAAACGAAACAATATTACTTGACGTGAAGCGAAGATTACTGGCTGTCTACGTGCACTTCGTCCACGAATCACTCGAGATCGCTGACTAACACCCGATAAACGGCCTGCAAGGCGAGACCCCACTGATGCCTGTCTGCGTGCACGTACTCCTCTCCCCTGAAAATGAAGTTTGCCCGAACTGACTTCAAATTCAATCCACCTCATCTCTCTAACACCACTCCATATTTCACGAAATGTCTTCCCGAGTTTCCTACTCATCACATTCTCAATCGATTTAATGAATTGGATGAGCAGAAAAGCGAACACTAAAGCTTTCATTCCACTCATAACTCATCAACAACGAACAAAAAACTTCACCAAAAGCTCGTCATACCGTTCCATTCAATCGCAAAATTTATTTTTTAAAATTGTCCTCTGCTGTGTATGGTACAGTTAGTGGCGAGACGATCACCCGAATTCCACGGAATTATCAAAACATCAAAATCAAGAACCCATCCACAACCATTCTTTCATGGAAGTGATAACAATAACAATAGGGCTGGTTCAATGCCTTTGGCATCTCCTCAAGTTATGTGATGTAAGAAGCTAGACAATCGCCAACAAAACTGCGTCATAATGAGAAGTATGGATTTAACATCACGCCACAATAATTCCTGTTTCTAGTTCTGCAATAACGGTCTTCGCCGTCTTTATTGGCAGTGCACTTGTATTGCTTCCGTCAAATCGTTAAATTCGGCGACAACCATTTAAATCATTGGGTTCCAAGCTTTTAAAAGCATATTAGAACAATGACGAGCTCTGTATGAAAAGCGTTTCCAACTCATTTCCAGCCCATACAAAAAGAGGAATTGCAGCTGAACATACGGCTGGTCTCACAGTAGAATTCCGTCGTAGGGCGCGACGACGCAATGTCGCCGCACGATTTATACGTGACTGATTGGCTCGTCGTTGAATCGCTTTCTAAAGTGAAACAATACATCAGATTTTGATAGTTCCAGCAGCTCATGATTAATAAAAAAATAAACCAAAAGGCCATGAACAATGCGCATTACAGGTCAGTAGAAATACCTCGACAAGTCTGCTGACAACCTTCATCGTAGCTGATGTAGAGAGACCGCTATTCCCAGCATTTTGCTGACGGTTTCTACGTGTTACTGAACGCATAGCAATTGGTAGCTTGCCCTGAATAAAATTCCTGTTCTACTTTATGCACCATGCTCATCTAATACGATATTGATCCGCAAACATCCACAACAAATATCTATCTAACCGGAAAAGATAACTGAGACCAATAATTACCCTGTTGACACGTTTCGCGACCACACGTTTTTTCCTTGTTGCCCCTTGCACACCTTGTCGCTGTTTCGCTTTACGTTCTTTTTTGATTATATCATCTGTAAGAAGAATATTGAAAACTAGCAAGAGTTCAAGTACATTGTGGCGAAGCTTCAGGTGCCCCAACATAATTGACAGATTCAACAAAGTTGGACAAATGTTTACTAGAAACAGAACGAAGCAAACGAAAAAACTGTAAACTGAAAATCAAACAACGACAAAATCGAATTAAATTCGCAAGAATGAAATAACAATGGTAAAACTAACCCAACGACATATTAAGTTTATTGTTGATTGTTGCATCCATCATTTAACACGAACAAGAGATTTGCAGAATTAATAACTGTCAAATTCCACTCACTGATGAAGCTCTAGCGTATTCGAACCGTCCGTTCAAAAATGTCAAAAAGCAATGAATTCAATTAATACCGTAATCTGAAAAGAAACAGGATAGATTACAATGATAGCTAATAATTCATAAACTTTGGCCTTAATGCGGATGATTTGATGAATAAGCAAAAAAAAACCTAAGTTTATAAGAAGCCTATTTAACACAAAAAACTTCAAAAACACAGTCCCTGATCATCTCAAAAAAAACCTGACGATACGTGGTGAAGATAGCTAAGTGATGAATGGAAAAGAATGACACACGTCACACAGACGTAAATCCCGCAGCCCAACCCTAATGAACCAAACAAACACAGCGCCGCAACCGAACAGACGCACCCCACCAACAGCCTATGCAAGCGAATGACTAGCACCCGTAGTGTACCCGCGATAAATATTGATCGGGCAGAATGTTTTCGTTTTAGGAATTATATTGGAACTATTCCAAGTCGAATGAGAATTTGTAGTTTTCTTTGTTCTCTCATAGCTACACACTTCTTTGGTTATCTTTAACGTCTAGCTAAAAGTAGATTCGTCTGATAGTTTGCCCTAACATCATGGTGACGTGTCTTGTTGCCATTCTCTATCGTTTGTAGTCAGAGTATACTGCAGATGGTAGTGTGTTTCAGGATAGTTAGATAGATGGATGGATAAATGCATAGATAGATATATAGATAGATATATAGGCAGGCAAATAGACTGATAGGTAAATAGTCAGTGATTGTCTACCTATTAAAACATAAAGCAACGAATATGTATTTTTTTAATTAATTTTTAATTGTACTGAAAATTTTAGTAATAGCTTACCTTATCTTTTCTCTCATACCTGAATACAGGTGGTAAATAGAGCTTAGTGATCAATTTGTCTATGGTGATATCTACAATATTGGAATTGAAGCTGAATTCCTGAAGCTTGCAATCTGTTTGCGTAGAACTCGAATAATTCAAACCTATTTTTCACTACAAGTTATGATTTAGTTGATGCATCTATACAGAAATTATTTGAATTAGATCGATTGGAAAGTTTCATCGATAGTTTTTATCTTCCATTTGTATGGATTACTGAAATATGTGACCTATAGGTACTTATTTTGATGGAAGGCTTAAGCTAAGAAAAATTTATTTGTAAATAGCGATAAAATGAGGTATTGCTGTTTAATAGATTTACGTGGGTCTCTTATTTTGTAACGTAAAATACAGGAATTGAATAGCTTTATACTTTCTGTGGGAATTTTAAATTTGTTTTTTCTCAGTACTCATTAGTTCCACTTGTTTCTGATGATGTTTGATGTTTTCTTTCGCACAGATAATGTAATGTTTTGTTTTCTACCATAGCACCGAACTTCATTTAAAACGCATTTTTCAGATTGTATTTGTGACGGATACAGTTGGAATTATGCCAGCAAGAGTAGGTTATTTGTTTTTCAGAAAAGTTTGAAATTTATCGGTGCTCAAGTCTGTTGAAATACAGGGAAAAATAGCTCTTTATTCTTGCTTAATGCTAGCTTTTAGTTACGTTCAAGTTTTTGTGTATGATTTGTCGGTGAAGTCAGTTGTGTAGTTTCTTGATGTTTTGTTTGATATCCAAGGGCCACGAAAAATATTGTAGAATAGATCAGTTTGTTACTGTGCTTTACAAATTAGCATGTGTGAATTGACGGTTTGTCTACCATTACTGCAATTTATCAGCAGTGTAAACATGGTGTTGAATCTTTTTTCTCCTTAGAATTCATTTTGTTTCAGAATTCACAGAGCAGTGGGACTTCTAAAACAGTGATGGATAAATCTTGTGATCAGTTGCGAGTCAATAAATGGGATGGGCCAAGCGTAAGAATCACGATTGACGATGCAATTAGAAAGGTCAAAATTAGCTTAATTTCAGAAAGTTGTGGATAAAGGAAACAAAATTTATCACCTCGTTCTCCTGAACAGTTGCAATGTTGCTTTTAAGGCTGAATAAGTTGTGTTCTTACGAACAAATTAACTTAATCGTGGAAATAACTTCTTTGATTGTAATCTAGATTTTCAATGAAAAATATGACAACTGGACTGAAAGACATACCTTAGCAAATGGGAGATTAATTATATCGTTTGTTGCCGTTGGTTTTGCTGCTGCTGCCCTCTTATACGATTATTATGAGCCATTTCCAAAATCTAAGCCGGTAATTTTTTTTCAAATTCTGCATTTTACATATGTTAAAGTGTACGCATAAATTTTTCAGATTGGTCTCTTAGCATTGGGTAAGCACCATCAAGCTGTTTTTGATGTTCTTTTCATGATTCGAAATAAGTTGATTCAAAGAAAATTTAGGTGCTTGCAGCATGTGCTATCGTATATTTCATGTTGATGGGTGTTTTGCAACTCTATCAGTGGTACATTGAAAAAGGTACTTTCTACCAAGGCATAGAAGTAGATCCAAGTGGCCGAACTCCGAAAAGATATTGGAAGTGGTCATCATCTATCAAAAAGTTAGTTTCCATTTTCAAATAATGGACTTTTTATAGGTAGAATTTCTACGCTCAGAGAACTTTTGTTTTCATTACCATTTATTTCATTGTTTCTTCAGATATGATGACAAGTATATCCTTGAAGCCGAGTATGAGCAAGAGTCGCGTACAGGATACATGAAAGTATGTTTCCTACTTTCAGAGTCTCAAATATGTTGTATTTGTTTTTGTTCTTTATTAATGTAACTACAAACAAGTGCAAATTGCCGATAAATTTGTCAAAATTCAATACTAATGTTTCCATGTCATGCTGTTCTCCAATTTTTGATTAAATTCGTGAATTCGGTGTTGCATAAAATAAACTAATTTATGAGGATGGTTTTAGTGGAATATCAGCTGAAAATTTGAATTGCATTTAATTTGTCAGATAAAATTAATCCAACATTTCAGGTCTTGAAATCTATAGGAGCTTTTATTGATGAAGATGGTGTGATTGTTTTACCACTGCTGGAGAAAGAATTAACACATATTGTTAGCAGCGTATTGAGAAAGGAAGAGTGATCAAAACTTTGATTGGATAGTTTTTGCTGTTCGTTCTGTTTTCTTTTAGTTTCTTTTTGTTGTTTTGCTTCTTGAAAAAAGTGACTGTTAACTCGAATTTTTTATATTTGAAAAATCGATGGAAAAAGCCGTTTTTCATGCAAGTTAACGGTCGTTTAATTTTTAAAATTCAGCAAGTTTCTTCGCCAATAATTTATTCATTTTTTTTTTGACTTCAGACGGGAAGAATTTGTGCTGTTTATTTATTAGGGTTTTTTTTTCAATGTAATAAGGTAATATCTTCATGGTGCTTTATTCCTTCAACCATCATATCATATGTTTCATCTTTCTGCAATAAGCTACTGTAGTTCTATTCCATCGATATGCTTCACTTTATCCAAACTGTTTCTGGTTCTGGCGCCGGAAAAGCTGAGGATAAATGTATTCAAAACTGATGAAATTTTGCCCAATTACACTCTTTTGTTTAAGAAGTTTAATTCATTTATTTAAGCGAAATGGATCCACACAATTTTGTTTTCTACTTTTTTAATACTATCGTTTTTTGTGCTTTTATTCAAGCTTTTGCTGTCCAGTGTGATTATATAGGTAAAATGTTTTAATCGTAAATGTGATTCTGTGATGAAATGATGGTTTCTGCTACATACATATACTTCCTACTGCTTTTTCTTGAAATTAAAAGATTTCGGGAGAATTTTCGGTAATAATGATGGAATGTTAGCATATCCATTAACATACGGATATTGTGGTTTACATGCATTTGATGTATGTAATTCCTGCAAAGTAACTGCATACATGTATTAATATTAAAGTACAGGGAAGGTTTCGACCTTTGCAGATAAGTTTTCTTGCGGAAATTGATCTCTGGCTGTGCGGTACATAAAGTTCATTCTCTCGAGCATTTGCATGCCATTATTACTATTAGTCTGCTTATTTCCAGGTACTTTGAATGTGAAGATTATATTTCGAATTTGTGGATTGAATTTTAGCATCCTGAGTAGTTCTTGAAGTATCGAGAGAAACGCGGTAGATTTTTTTTTTTTGAATCCCCGCTGTTCAGCACTGCAACAGTGAAAACGGTGTAATGCCAAATAATGTTCAGCGTTTGATTAATGGTGACCATCAGAATGTTGCTAGCACATCCGGTTGGTGTTTATTATCTATATTGGATATTTTGCTCTTTTTATCTATTATTAAATGGTATATAGCGGGTGATGACTACTGATGTCATTGGCGCCATGTGTTTTTTAACGCATTCATTTTTTTGACACAGAACTGTTTAAGATAAATCATTTCCTTCATGCACTGCTGTTGTATTTGTCTTTATAGTTAAGCATTGTGAAATTCAAATCGGAATTTAAGTGAAGAAGTGTTAAAAGTAGAAGACAATTTAATGAATTCTACAACTTAGCAGTCGTAACAAATTAATGTAGAGTAATTTGTAGAAAAAAGCTTGTGGATAAATTTTTGTCATTTTGCGGTGGAAATGGAAATCTTTTCAGCAAAATAAACATTCTATGATGTACTGAGTTTAATTTGTCCCATTAGTGTGAATCATCTTTTTTTTATAGGTACAACAAATACACACATAAGCAATTCTGGAGTAGCCAATGTGGATGCGGAATATGGAGCATCATACGTTAAGGTAATTCTTTTGCATTTTTTTACAATTTTTCATAGTTCATTTTCATTACTTTTGTATAGTCACGTGGAATGTACGTTAGTTTTTTCTATCAGTAAATTTCAGTATGAAGTTTAGACGTGAATTCTAGATAGTGGCAGAATCTATAGGCATAGCAGGGCTGCCTGACATTTGCGCATCTCATATAGCAGTTCAAACGACATATGCGGTGAAGGTAACAGCTTTCTTAAAAAAAAAACATTTGCTAGCTTCTAATTTTGCTTTAAGTCTGAGATCAACTTCCGATTTAACCTTCATTGTATTTGTTACAATTGTTTATTGCTGCAGACATCTTTGTTTAGAGAAATCTTCTTCAGATGGTAATCGAGCAAGCAAAAAAATTCGCTGTGCATGGTCGTCGTAAACGTGTAACAGCTGAAGACATCGATTCGGCGCTTTCATTAAGTGGCTACCCGGTATCAATATTGTACATAGCTTTTGAATTTGCAGAGTACAATTTATCGTATCAGAAACAGGAATGATATAAAGTTGCATGTATTGTTTTAGCCTTTATTTGGTTTTACCGTGAAAGAAGGATTGCCTTTTCGTTTTGCTGGATCCATGGGACGTGACTTGTTTGTTACGGATGATCGCGATATCGAAATTACACCAATAGTAAATGCTCCTGCAGCTAAATTACCTCTTGAAACCAGCATTAAATGTAAATTTTAAGCAGCTTTTCAATTTAAAAATTATGAGGAAGTCCTTATTTTTTGTTAGCTATACATCTCTTTTCTCTTGTTTTTTATGAGATATGAAAGGACAATAGCTACACAAAAACTTTAATCCATCGTCATTTTTTGCCACCGCGTTATACCATCCAAAAATTTTTCATCCATATGGCATTTCAACGACCCTTGTTCAACAGATTCACATGTCAGCTGCATAGTTTCGTAGCATATGTCTTTGTTTCAGCTCACTGGTTGGTGATTGATGGTGTGCAACCATCTGTGCCAGAGAACCCAGCTCCTGTGGTGCAGAAAGAAACTCCAGTGATAGTTGCTACTGAAAAAGCAGGATTTGATACGGGTCTGTCATTATTATCGAAGGCAAATAGAGACTTGCGACAAAGTGAGCAAGTACAGATAAAAACTACTTCTACACACGCACTGTCTGTGGTTTGTTTTTTTGTTCGAAACTTTTCATGCTCTTACTTTTTTGTTCACCTGATTGATGTTACCTATCATAAAGCGAAATATAACGGTTTGGTTTATCGTTACAAACATATCATGGCTTTTAATACTCCTGCGAGTCAGTTATCGGTTGAAATGATTGAATTGAATGAAATTATTGATTATTATTTCCTTACTCCAAACATCCATGTGCTCCTACTATAAGCTTTATTTTTTTCAGGAGCAGCAAGTGTTTTTCAAAGAAATCACCGAGGCTATTATGGGAAGTGATGATACAAGAAGGACGGTACGTTTGGTTTTTTTTTCAATACTTTGTTCAGTTGATATACGAAAAAGTTTGAATAAGGGATATCGTTGTGAATCCAGATTCTGTATTACATATATGGTGTGTAAATCTTCATTTTAATGTTGGATATGGCTTAAATAATGAGATTAGGATATATTTTAATATATGTCAATATAATTATATTCGCAGAAGTATGTTTATTTTCTGTGCATTTTAATTATTCGAACTTGTAACTGCTGCGATTCGGTGATTCTCAGATCTTGATTGCAGGAAGCACTGTATAGTCTCCAAACGGATGCTGGTTTGCAACAGTTATTGCCTAGGTTTTCGGTGGTAATTGTTGAAGGGGTTAGCTTATTCGTTTTATCGTGCAGTTCTTTCAATATTTTTTGATATCCAAGCGATCTTTTTGTCATTAATATGAATTTTAATGTTTATATAGTTCGGAAAATTTTTTTTAAATTTCAAAACCTCGGTTTGAATTTTCAAAATTTAAGGTTCGATGCAATATTGTGCAGCACAATCTGGCTATTCTGATATACTTAATGCGGATGATCCAAAGTTTAGCAAATAATCCAGCTCTTTCATTGGAACGTTGTGTTAGTTACTGATGTTTTTGAATCATATTGTGAGTTCAAACGGATAAATGAGAAGATGACCTATCTAATGTGTTTGAAAGATGATAATTCGTTGATTACGATGGACTTTTAGTGTTAAAAATTTGTTTTATTTCTTAATTAGTTGAATTATCGGTCGTGAAGTTTGCAGTTGCATGAGTTGCTTCCGTCTATACTGTCGTGTATATTGAGCCGGCAGCTGTGTGCTCGCCCAGAAACAGACAATCACTGGGCACTACGCGAGTTTTCCAGTCGTTTATTAGCCAATATATGCAGGTAGGCCTTTATACATTTACAAAGGAAAACTAAGGTGTAAAGCCAGTGAAATATGTTTTAGCTTATAATTTTGCATAAGTTTTGCATAAATCAAAAGCATTGCAAGTGCTATTTTGTAATTATTTTGCGAAAATAGTTATTTTGAACGAAAAATTTTACAGGTCATACAACATTAGCCATTTACGGTCACGTGTGACTCAGGTGCTAGCCCAGATTTGGCGTGATGAAAATTGTACACTTGCGGCATTATACGGGTCACTGTACGCCTTGAACGAGCTTGGTGTTGACGTACGGCTTTTCATTACTGAACTTGCATTATCTTAAGTAGTATAAAAAGAACTAATGCGAGCCTTAGTTCTCAAGACATTCATGAAAGACTTTTAGCTTATGGTCTTCATAAAAAACTTTTAGCTTATGCAATCATTGTCATTGTATTCCACTGCTGGCCTGAATTTCACATCTTAATAGAAAAGATTGTTATCGTGAAATTCACTGAGCATTTCATAGTTCTATTACCGCAGACTCTAATTCATATTACCATAAACTCTAATTCATATTTTCTATGCATGTATTAATCAGATTTGTTGCAGACTGTACATTCTGTTGTTATACCTCGAGCTTCCCAGCTATACAACGATCTTCGAAGAGTGTTGTCCGATAAACCGAATACTATCGATAAATTAGCGGCGGAAAAACTTCAAAATTTCGTCATCGTAAGTTTTCCGAACTGAAATGATTTCAATAAAATACAGCCGACTGAATACTCTTGGTATTTTGCTTGCATCACAGATTTTTCTTTTATGCTTCAGTCTAAAGAGTTTTGTTTTTAAGAAGGTATTGGTGAATTTTGTAAAAAATCAAAAACCAATCGGGCTGAAAGAAGAATCAGACTATCAGAATATGTTTGGAGGATTTGGCGATGCTGTATGCAAGTACGTAATGCACTTACTGCATGCAGTTTATAATCTTTTCCTTAAATTTTAAGTTTTATATATTAGTGATATTCAATATTATTTAACTATGATTGATATATACTGAAATGCTAGCCAAAAATCATTTTGCAATTGTTTCATTCTGCAAAAAATGTTGATACTATTTCCTAATAAATCATGATCGAGCAGTGCAGAAATCGTCGATATTTTGTAGAGCTGTAACAAGTGAGCATGCATCAGTAGTATCTGTCGTTGTTTCATCAAGTAACAACAATATACATTCTACCGTTCTCCACAGGTCTGGAAGTGACCGAAGGCCGGCAATATCCTCTGTTAGTATCCTTACATTCGTTTCACTTTTGTATGGGGGAAGAGGCTGGGCGAGGAAAGAGAAGAGTTATAGGTGGTTGAATTTAAGATTCATTCAGTTGCTAACAGTTATTAACCACTTCAGCAGCAGCAACAACGTTTGATGATAGGTGCAAAGCAACCTGTAACTTCTTTGTCCAATTCTTCGCTTTATGTGGTCCGTCCACAGAGCTCACCCGTACCTGTTCGGAATTCTGCTCAGCAGCCGTATCTCAACATTATAAGCGGTGGACGTTTGCAACAATCAACACCGGTACTGAGTCGTCCAGCGCAGCAAAGTGCATATTATGTTTCCGGTGGGACGAACTCGTCGGTAAGTTTTCTCTTATAATTCCTTAACCTTTTACTTTGTTATGCCACATCAAGATTTATATAACTCCTCCTCTTTCATCTACAGCTGCACGTTTTGTTTGAGAGTTTTGCAGATTTTCCGCATAGAATTTCAGTAACTGTTCAAGCAATGATCTTTTCGATTCAGTGCATTTATATTACTTATTTTTAACACATGGAAAATATGCTCATTGCATTTTTTTTTTGTATCAGTTTTCAGTATTTTCAGCAACCATTGTTTTTAGACGAACTCTTACGTGGTTCGGCCGAGTGGTTATAAGAAAATGATTGTGACAAGTCAGCGTGGTACCTCGAGCTCTACGAATGACACTTTTAGAAATTCATAAATGGCGTTATACGTTTTTTTTTTCACTACCAAATTACCTCTTTTATTGGAGGATTGGAGAAACAAGCCGATCTCAGGTTCTTTCTTTTTTTTCATGTTCGATAATAAACTCAGAATGAGTTCTGTGAATGTTTAGTTTCTGTCTCAGTCTTACTGGTTGTTGATTAACGTAAATGAAACAAAAAGTACTTGTATATATGTATCTCCAGTTATTTTTTTTCTCTTTCTTCATGCATACTTACGTCATTGAGATCGCTTTAAAGTGAAAGCCTAAATGTGATATACTGCGGTTCAACTCTCCATTTCTGAAAAAAAAGATTGAGATTTAAAACCATCCATTTGGATTTGCTTAAATTAAAAATTTCCATATTTGGGAGATAGTATTGGTTGAGGAAACGTCTACTGTTCTTATTTTCATATAAAAATAATGAATTATAGCGATGAACGCATGGTTGGCGTACAAGTATCAAGACACTTTGTTTGAGATGTCTGCTTCATGTTATAATTACTTGTCTTTTAAACAGCAGGCGTTTATGATCTCAGAATCCAGTATGGTTATTTTGAGTAAAAGAAGTTCTCGCTCTAGTCTCTGCTTCATTAGCCTATTTTTTTTCATACAGCAATAAATAAGCAGGATTATATCTCAAGGCTTTTTTTTTTCTGATTAGATTTAGGGGAGAAAAAGAACAGTTACAGGTATCTCATGTGGCGATCAAAAAATGATACCTTCTTAGCATCGGCGAAATAAATTTACTTGAAAAGAAAAAAGATTTAGGTCATAATTCATACCATTATTATCTGTTTCAAATGAAGATATTAGAACTCTCTTCTTCGTTTTAAATGATTAACGTCAAAAATCCCTGCTGAGGTAGACTGGTTACTTGTATCATATTTTTATTTTCTATTAAGTACTGACTTTGATGCCATGTTTGTTTTGTTATAATATCTGCTCGTTTTTAATTATACGATGAAGTAAGGTTTAAATGCTCACATGCGGCACTATTATTTTAATGATGCAATAATCGCATATCCAGGATTAATTACAGGTTGAATTTGCTTTTTTTTACAATTTTTGATGATGTTGGTTACCTTTTGTGGAAATGCTACTTTGTCGCTCTTATTTCTATTAAAAAAATCCTGGATATGTTGCTGGTTACCTCATTTGATGACGAGGGACGTATATAGGACGCACGCGTTTTCATTGTTGAGAAAATGGTATTTTGTTCTTTTTCTTTGTACAATAAAATAAGCGTTCCTGTTGTTTTGCCGAGATGCTCAACCTTTTCGATTGGGAATAACTTTATCTAGGAGAATATTTTTGCATTTATTTCGAGGAAAAGTATTGAATGAGGGGTCGAACAAAATTACCTCTGCAGTCGTGAGGAACTTGAAATTGTATACCTGAAATTGTTTCTGTGTAAATTGGTGTTTTCGATTTACCCATTGTTGATTCTATTGTTTTGCTCAAAGGATGAATAATTTTGTACATTTCAATGGTTCCCCAGATCTGCTGTGCTCATTACGGCAAAGATAAGTTTATCACAACCAGCAAAATATAAATTTTAAGGTTAGAATAGCAGTTGCTTCCAGATGAAGACTATTAGTGATTTTACATGATTAAATGTCATTTTGTTTGTTGAAGGTTATAGCGGGATTTTATGTGAAATCTGTTGACAGATTCCAGTTTCAGCCTTTTTCATTTATTTTGCGAATTACTATATTAACTTTCAATTCCTCAAGCATTGTTTTGAAGCTTTTCCAAAGTTTCGGAAAATCTAGTTGTTTTAATCTACTGCTATTTTCAATGTAAAAAAAGTTTTTTTTTTAAATTGAGTTTAATTCTGAGATTCTCATGCTTTTTAATGTCTTAGAAAGAATTAATTTAAAAAATTCAATCACGCAACATTTTCATCTTTTAGCACATTAACTTGTTGTGTTCGTTTATTTATTTATTTGTTTGTTTTATACACAGTGGTTATTCTTCATTTAATGAACGTCAGCAAACTATGCCACTGTTTCACACGCGTAAATTATATGAACTTTTTTTTTGAGTGTTTCTGAAATGAAGATCTAAATACTCGAAAATATCTTCGCAAGTTGTGGATGCTCTAAATACTCATGAGTGCCTTCAGAAGTTATGGACAATCTGAATTACTCTGAAATGCTTTCATAAATTGTGGACATTGCCCAAATATCTTCATAATAGACTTCACATTCGTGACCTGCAAATTAATCCACAATGTTCAGTTACTACGAAAAATGACAATTTTTTATCGAATTTAATCACATCTCATTAATTACCTTCTTGGAATGCACCCGTGCAATAACTTGACCTGATATTTAAAATTTCTAGTATTATGGGGAATTTTGAATTATTTAACACACTGAGGTTTAGATCATATTAATACCACAAAAGGTTAACATCCTATTTAACTCAAGAAATGCTGAAAAAAAATCTTGTATGGTGATAATTGAGAGATTAGGTGTCACTAGAAATGGTTCATCTTGACACTATCGTCACACCTGAGGTATTTTTGACAAATGAAGTTGAAAATTATTTCAGTGTTGTCATAAATTTAGCTCATTTACTATCAACTATTTTACTCTGTCGATTACGCCATTTCAATCCTGTAATTTGTTTTGATTTTTTTTTTTCATTGCATTTTACTCTTAAACTTGCACCAATTTAGTAAGGCAAGGAGGGGGAACTGTAGTTTGCTAACCATAAAGATGAATTGCAGACGTACAAATTTTATGTTTCATTCATCTGATAATATGAGCAAAGCCTTGATATTTACCGCTTCCTTTCTTCCAAAAAACCTCGTAAGATCGAAATGTAAGTATCGTAGCAACATAAATACAAATGAAAAATTGAGTAAAGTAATACAGAATTGATATTAAGTATTTCCTTACCAAGATACGTTCATTTCAATTTTAGAAGGTAATACGAATCAAAAAGAATTGTACCCGATATGAATTCCTGCACAAATTTCCGCATTGCCATCATATAAATCAAAAAGGGTATTACTGAATAGTTCTATCAACTGATGCTTTGTTTTGCTTCTGACTGCGAATGAAAAAAGCGCGGAAAATTGAAAAAATACTTGATGTACAGAAACTTGAAAAATATCGATGCTTAAACGTAAAAACCAGGATATAAATCCTTCCAATCCAGAAAATTATTGGCGCACTATCTACTTCAAATGCAACCTTCTCCATGACGAACAAAAAATAAAAAATTTAGCTGTTCATTTATCTTACTGATATTCTTCAGTCTTCCAAACATATCAAGAATGAAGAGATCCGAGAAAGAATTGGTCGAATTTGGTCTTCACTGATGTAATCCGAGTTCCACATATTTAATAAGTGACTGAAAAAAACCAGACTTGAAATGAACAAAATAAGGTCATATAAAAAGCCCATGTTTTTTGTGTGAGGGTGTAAGAAAATTCTTCGGTGCATATCAATAGATGATAAACACCACACCTGAACCACGAATACTTTTAATACAAAACTAGTGCTCAATAAAGAATGTTTTACAAAGAAAAAAGTGTATCATTCTAACTTAGATATGGCATCTTCACAACTCGGATGCGGACCGAAAAACGAGTTGATAGTCAGTAGAATGAGAGAAGAAGGAAATGGTGAATGGTCAGGATCACATACACTATGCAAGCATAATGGAGCAGGTCCTCGTAATCTGTCAATTCCTGAAAATTTCCAAGCGTTTAAAAAACCAGAGAAAAAGAATTTTTCAAGATCAATATCTACGGTTACTTATATTCTGTTTTCGTCTAAAGATATCTCACCTCTCACATCCCTATTGCTCAATATTTTTCTATTGGACAACATTCAAAAGATTACCATATAAAATTACTGATTTACTGTATTTGGATAATGATTTTGTAACTTCCCTTTCCAACAACTGCCGTTCCTTATATTCATTACAAAATATCCTATCGATTTCCCCCTTTCCGGTGACATTCGAAAAAACATCACCAAGAGCATCTGCTAACATATCAGCTTTTGCACCCACAATTAATATGACATATGGTTCAATAGGCTTCTGAAATTTACACGATTTGAATTATCTACTATATTAAAGACACTGCAACACATTTTTATCAACTGTAAAAAAGTAGCATAATGGTACAACTTGCTTATAGAATGGAATTATCATGTAATATCCAGGATAAAAATCTAAAAACGACATACTTGGTAGATCCATTTTTCACCGACAAGCCGTAGTACCGCTTTCGTATTAGTACCATTTTCATATTCGCTAGGGAAATTTTTCCTCAAAATGCTAATTACTTGCTGCTTATACCTGCAAATTACAAATATTATGCATATATTGAGTCTGCAATTATATAAACTAACTCCTATACAATTTTTTTTCCTGTTTAGCGTTTGTCCCACTTGGTTGCAGGTCCGCTACTTCGAAACGTTATCTCCATACGTCTCGGTTCTGCGCCATGTCCGTTTAATCAGCGATTCTTAGGTCCCGATTTATAGCTTTTTTTATAGCTTTTTTTTTTTTTTTTTGGATAGCTCCCGTAACTGACAAACTGTTACAAAAGTTACCGTCGCAAAGATCTGTCCTCGGTGAGAACACATCAGGGAGTCGATCCCTTCTGTTGTTCTTCTTGGTATGTGGATCATATCATTATGCTATGAAAGATTCAACATACAATTAATAAAAAAATCTCATATTCAAAGAGACAAATTATTGTTTTATGGCAGAATTCTGGAAGAACTGAAAATTTTTACGACGCAGCCGTATTTCATGCCCGATTGTTGGAAACGAATCATTGAAGATCATTGAAAACGAGATATATAATGTAAATGATCCATGCAAAACGACATAGTTTCGTGTTTCTAGTATTATAAATGTATTCTGCAGTATATGGACAGTTTTTTTTTGTGTGTATAACTATGAATAGAAATAATGGAAGTTATTAATTGTATAAGAGTTAAAAGGAGTCACAATTAATAACTAAAAACACGAAACTATGTCATTTTGCATGAATCATTTACATCACATGCGTAGATATGATCAATTAAAAGTGAAAAAGCGCCAACCTCTCCCGTAAAGTCCTGTCATCATTTGAATTTGGATAGTGATTTAGAATAGCGAAGTAAACAACAGCGATAATACCAATAATAAGAACAATGAGCAACTGAAAGTCAAACAGTTAGTCTAAACTTTATCAAGCCTTTCGACCAATATAAAAACTCTTCATCAGCTGCATTTTAAGAATCAATCAGTTGAACGGACCGGAAGTCATTGGTAGAATATTCACCGGTCAAATCTCAAGCATCATCAATCTGTCTACTCCGACATATAATCCATTCCAAATTTTCTTGATTAAATCAGTGCGTTAGCTTCAAATCTAATTTATCAAATAACTTTAGCATAGATTTAACCTATATCATATGCTTTTTATAGTTAGGTGAACTTTACTACATTAATTAAAACCTCTTTCTTTCTGACCATGGAATCCCAGATTTGCCCCGAGACTGTCTGTCGTTTTTCAGCGTATTCATGATCTCCCAAGACTGTCTGTCGTTCATCAGCGTATTCATGATCTGATTCATAAGATCTAAATGGAAATAATTTAAAAATACAATCAGATGAAGAATTAAAGATAAAGATAACAACAAAAAAGCATCGACATCAGCTCAATTTTCTTAATCCATTTGCTGAAGAAAACTAATTACTCATCACTATCTTAGTATAAGAGTACACTTGAAACCATAAAAGAGACACTCGATCTTTTATTGTCGAAAGAGATAACTATCTCAGTGTCCGTTAAGTGATCATTAAACTAAAAACAATTCGGTCAGAGATTTAAATCAAACATGTTGAAATTCAAATGTAATGTTTCAAACTTCTTATTTCGAATAGTTTCAAATTTAAATGCATTTTAGAACTTACACATTGTCATTATCGGTATTGTCATATTTTTCATTCAAGCCTGGATAAATTTTCTCTTGCTTATTTTGATTCTTATATTCAGAGTAGTCTGGACTGCATTGTACATTTGAGTAACGACTTCTACTTCGAACCATAGTTCTTCGATTACTTCAAGATTGAAATAAAGTTGTTGTTCAGTGAAAGATAACAATTAAATTGAAAAGTGAATAATACAAACAGCTCGCTGCACAAAAAAACACAGATAAAGCTTTATGCCTTTCTTCTGTAACAAGTTAACATTTTATTCCTCTGATAATAACAATAAATTTGGAAGCGAAAAAAATTCAAAGGAATGATACTTACTTTATGAAACTTGAGATATCACATCAACTATCATTGAATCTTGAATGGACAAACTCCGGCATTATAGGAATACAGAATGACAAAAACACTGCAGAGTGTAAGAAAACAAAAACAAAGCGCAGTGGTGAACTTCAAATCTTCAAACACTTTGCTTGGACCATCACCGACGAAATTTCTCAACACTCTCGAATCCCAGGAGCGATTTGCAAATTTGTGGTTTCAAAATAATTAGCATCGAAATAATTTCTAAATAGTAAAAGTGGTTGAATCTGTTTCTCGGAAATTAGTTATTTTGTGGTGCTTGTGACAAAACTGTCAGTTTAGAATTATTTTGATGGAATTTGTATGCAGTATTTTTTAAAGTCTCGAAACTCCTCTCCAAGCAACTATCTCAAAAAATGTGAACGGTTGAGTGTACCGCGGAACAGCATGAGGTGATAGAGATTGAGGAAATTTCTAAGAAAAACTACTCATCACCTTTATCACTTCATCCTCAATAATTTCAATAAAGTCAGTCATTCCAATTTTATCAAAAAAAAATTTTTTTTAACAAAATTTCATTTCCATGAGTTAATTTATTTTTAACTTACAAAAAAAAAGAAAGTATTGTTTGTTGGAATTTATTTGATGTCGCCGATTAAATCAACGGAATTTTTTTTGAGCAATCAGAAACTACCAGAAAATAAAATTCCATTTATAAAAATATTACTCCAATTACAGGTTTTTTGAAACAATTACATGTCCAACGGCTGAAGAGGATGTATCTAAAATTAGAAGTACGTAGCCTTTTACGTGACTATTTCCTTATAATATTTTGAAATTTCAATTTGATGAACAACTATCTCTGCAGGGACACTTGTTCGGGTCAACAATTTTTGCAGGCATACTTCGCCGGGTCAACGATTTTTGCAGAGACACTTGTCTGGGTCAACAGTTTTTGCAGAGACACTTGTCCGGGTCAATAATCCTTGCAGACACTTTTTCCTGCCAGTTTTAAATTAAACCACGGGAAGATCGGACATATCTGAATCCAATTCCTGTCAGTTTCTATGAAATTTACTTGAATTTACTTCTATATCTTTTGTAATAACGATTTTGAAGCTCTTAAAGGTCAAGGATGCCAACTAAGAACGGTCATGCACCACCAACCACCGAGTCATGAAAGAGCTCGCAATTCGTCAATCCTCATGGTGTCCAGGCCATGTGAGTTTGCCCGTGCTGGATCGAAGTAGGCCGCAGGTTCCACTTCTGGTGGTGACCTTTGGTTAAGTTGTTTAAGTTGGATAAGTTGGACAGGTTGAATAAGTTTTCTCCCAGTTTTGTTTTTGGGAAACTTTCTCGCTAAAGCGTATTTACCGCTTTACGATCTGATCGTCTTTGAACTTCTGACCTCTTGATTGATAAAGACATTCCTGGTTTTGACAAGCTGCATAAGTTGAATAAATTTAAAGGTGAAAATAAGAATGAGTTGAATACAACTTTTACATATTTACTACAGGTTGGACAACTGTCCTGAAGTCTTGGAATTCCTTGAAATCAACCAATGTGATTTCTTGTCGAGAAGGGCACACATATCCGCATATCTGTGAAGTTTGACCCGCGATTAGCAAAACTACTAGAATGAAAATTTTCAATTTTGAACATCTTAGAGTGACCAATAACTTACGAGATGGATAGAAGTGACCAGGTAAATCGATACTTTATAAGCAAATTTGATGGATGGTGAAAAAACATCAAAATTTTTTCATTCACGAAGTGAAAATTTGAAATGTTTAAAATTTTAATACATAATCAAATGAAGAATATGTATGAATACCTAAAGCAATCAAAAGATTGTATCGCTCACGAATCTGACAATATCATCTTGATTCGAAAATCAACTTTCAACACAAGAGAATAGTTAACATTTTAGATGTAATATTGTCACCGTCTGTTTGTTCAAAGATCACATTCTGCGAAAAACATCGCCGATTTGTTTTAAAGCATTTTTGTCGACAATTCATTGGGTGGTTATCAGGAAGAGCAGGGGGGTGTGTTATGACATTGACAAATTATTCGTTTACGATTAACTATAAAGAGGCCTGGTAATACTTTGTATATTTTCATTTCCCGTGTTATTCCCTTACCTCAGGAATACAGATTGCTTTCTCATTCATACTCAACAAATTCGATGTGCTCCTTCCGTATATGCGTGTGTGTCAGTTTGTCTCTCTACGATTAACCACCTTAATCATCATTTTCGCTCCGTTTTTTTAAGCAGACTTTTTTCCGACCACTTTTTAAATGTGCAATTTGAATCTCTAACGATCTCCTCCATCATTCCATCCATATTTCGTGTTTTACGTACACGTAAGGATAGCGTAAAGCTATATTAGCTACGTGTGAGTGTCAGTAAGGTCAAGGCGTAAAGAATTATGCAAAGCGTTGTGACCATTTTTTTAAAAATTCAGGTGGTATAAGGACATCGGATAATGATACACAATAGCGCCACTTAAAGGTCGTTTTTCGTGGAAGCTGCGAAGCGTAAACTGATCTGCTGATTGCAGCAGAGACTCAATGAGAAACGCGAAGCAGCAGCGCAAGAAATTAACGAGGCCGTGAAAATATGATCAAGATAACAGAGTGTTCGGTTGTTGTTGTTTTTAGTAAATCAGATTAGGGACACATCATAAATTGGGAGTCGGCAAGAACAAAGATAGCAAGGAGTGAATGAACTCTGAGGTCATCGATATGACCATAAAAAGGGTAAAATATACAGAAATACGGAGAAAATGTTCTGGTCATTTATAGCTCATATGACTTATACAACAACTCATATTACTTGTACAATAGCGGTATTGTGTACTGTTATCCTAAATGTCCTTACATCAACTGAATTTGCAAAAAAGGGACCCGACTGGAGTATGACGCCAGCTGATCGTTTCATCGATTTACATGCAACTCATGTTCTGAGTGCACCAGATCGTTTCATCGATTTACACGCAACACATGTTCTAAGTGCACCAGATTGTTTCATCGATTTACACGCAACACATGTTCTAAGTGCACCAGATTGTTTCATCGATTTACATGCAACTCACATTCTGAGTGCACCAGATCGTTTCATCGATTTACATGCAACTCACATTCTGAGTGCACCTGATCGCTTCATCGATTTACATGCAACTCGCGTTCTGAGTGCACCTGATCGCTTCATCGATTTATGTGCAACTTATGCTCTGAGTGTTACTGGGTGGTCTCAAAGATCTCACTCGTACTGATCTCGAGTTGTTCCATTCCCGAGTCTGCTTCTCGAATGCTTTCCTTGCCTCATTTTCACGAGTGAATTTTACGAAGCAGTATGATTTGGGAAAGTGATATGGGTCGAAAGATGGCTTACCCCTGCAGTAAGCTACCAAGGAACAGTTGTAACGGTTGATAGGTAACTGACTACTGTCTTTTTGAGTAGGCACTTTTGCTTTTAGTATAAAAAAAAACTGACACTTAATTGCTTTCGACAGTTTGCTTTAATAGTAAGCTTCCCCATAAAAGCCTTTGCTTACGAATATGAACCATGGAAAGTTGCGATGCGGTACGTGACGTACGAAGAGTGTCACTATGAAAAGTCTTCTTTAATTACCCCAATTTCAGATCCCGCGGTAAACATCCCTGCCGCATTCTTCGTGTCGTCTAGGTTACTCATTGATCACCTACTCTGTGCATCCTTGGATTCAGTACTGGTTGTCCGTCCACTTCCACATTTAACTCCTTCCGCTCCCACCTTATTAACCACTTTTTTCGCCGGTTTCTTTGAAGCTAACTTTCATTTTCTATTTTATCCTAACTCTTTTTCATATTCATCCTTTCCTTGTTATGGATTGACTCGTTGGATTACTTTTTTCTGGCTTTACTTTTTGCAAGTTCTACCTTTATATTTCTCATTGCTTTCGCATTATCGGGTCGTTTATCTTCATCCTTTTCGTCTTCTGAATCCTCACCATCACTATTTTTCCATTGTCCAACCTCAATGATTATTATTCAGTTTTCTCATTAGTATTCCCGCTTGTTGCAATTTTTTCTGAACTTTTTCTTTCCGAATTTATTTCATTTCCCAAACTGGGAAACTTGATTGCTTTCCGCTTATCTGCTATCCGAGCGTCGAAGACGTCCACTAGCATGTCACCTAATCAATAGCTTTTTTCATTTTTTTCAAACACTGCTCACTTTGCAGGCGACAGTTGCGGGAAAATTTATAGCCTACCTTATGCGATTCGTTTTTAGTTTCCTTCTGTTGGTTGATAATTTTTGTGCACAAAGTAATGATGATGGCTTCCTTACCAGTCACTTATCAAGTTTAATAAACTTTTTTTTCATTGATCATTTTTGCGTATTTTTTTCCTCAATTTTTCTTGCTTCTTCTTCTTTGATCTTTTCGAAGTATTCAAGCCACCATTCTCTTTGTGTATTTTTCAATTATGTCTATATGAAGTTGCAAAACGTTGAAAATTGATGTCGAAGTCTTTTCGAATTGCATGGACTTCTTTCGATCCAGTGACGATGACAAATGGAGATTCTCGATTTCGTCCATAAGATGCCTGAAGACACTAAATTTCTGAAAACGATCGCCAGAAGGCTTTATTGGTAACTTCCGGAAATATTGACGATTAGATTCTGAAAAGACTGCAAAATTTGAATGAAATCTCGTCGTTATGGTTGATTTTTGATGAAATTAATTTGGGATATCAGAGCAGAAATGAGAAATAAGTGGACGGATGGAAGACCTATTTATGATGAACCACCGGCATTTCTTCGTCCTTACCCATTGGCCTTTCCTCAGTGACCGCTCCTCAATCGACACATTTAACCTTTTCGTTTACTTTAGACCTTTCTTTTCTACTACACTCTATCATTACTCTTTCCATTTATGCATCCTGAAAACATTTCCAAAAAAAGTTATTCTTATATTGGGGCAATGTTTGTAGTCCGGGAATATCTCCAAGTAACTTACGAAGAGCACAAATGTCTTGTGGAAAAAGGAAAGTTTTTAAAAAAAATTTTTTTTGCTTTCAGAATGTCACTTGAAGAAAAATTCCAAGCTGCTGTTAGCATTGCTCAAAGAATACCGAAAAATGGTAAGGATTTTTACTTGATCTTTATTAATTTGTTGAATGTTTGGGTTTAATTGTAGTTCAGGTTATTGCAACTATTTAGGTTTACGACTTGTTCAGTCAAAATGTCAAAGAAAATTTATTTGCATAAGTAACAGACGATTTAATTAGCTGTTAATGTTAGTTATGGTTTGCTTTAATTGATTAATTCCAATTGAATTAATTGTAAATACAATGATTTGTTAGCCGAACAATTGTTAAATCGAGATTTGGATAGATTACATCATCCAATCTTCTTAGCGTTTACCCCACGTGATTGTAGGGGGTCCACTATTGCAGAGCGTCGTCTCCACGTCACAGTTTTGTGCTTCTTCCATAAGCCAGAAACCCTTACTCATGATTCGCATATACCAGGTCTTGTCCATGCGCGTCATCGTTGAAGTACGCCCTAGCATTCATGCGACTGCGACTAGATTTGCCCGACCGACCGACCCGTCGCTAAGGTCGGGAACTGACTGCTTACGATCGATACAAATATTAGATTAGATTATCCAATCTGATTTAGGACTGACTATTTGACATTTAAACGATCGAAAATGCTGTACAAGCAAGTCGACTTCTGATACGATCTTTCCAGATCAGACGTAGAAAATTTAGCAGTTGCAATTATAGCTTTCATTTAATCATATCTAATCTGGTATTAAACCTGTTTATTAGGAAGTCATTCCAGCATTACTCAGATCTTCCCTTCTAATTTAGTTTCACATTGACTATTTGACATTGAACGATCAAAAATTTCAAAGCAACTTGAGATCTGGTATTAATGGTGATCAGTAATTACCTCTTTCCAGATTAAGCAAAAAAAAAGCACAGCAGTTGAATTTCATTCTGATATATCCGGTCCGATACAGGAAATTCAAACATTATTAAATGTGATATAAATGTACTTGAATTAAAGATGAAATATATATATAGGACAAATGGTACCAACAAATGATGAGAAACTTATGTTCTATTCGCTCTACAAGCAAGCAACGAAGGGTAAGAATACAAAGGCACAACCAGGTTACCTGCATCTTTTCGAAAGAGCAAAATGGTTTCTTCTCAGTTTAATAATTTTTTTTTTATTCTCGTTGATTTTAATTTAAATTGTTGAAATTGATTTTCATGGAATTAAGCGGGAAATTGCCATGGAAAATTTCTCAATCTATCGGGTACACTCATTAATTTCTCGACACTTTAATCAGGGACTCTCAAAAGATATTCTGCTGAAGTGAAAACAAAAGAATGTGGTAGAAATGAATGGCCTCACCTGTAATTTGTTCATTTTCAGGGAAGCATGGAAAAAATTAGGTGAAATGTCGTCAGATGAGGCAAAAAATAAGTATATTAAGATGGTAAAGGAAGCAATCGATAAGATGTCGAAAGTAATGAATGTAGACGAATGGATTCGACAAATCGTACCTGACCTTTCTGAGAAATTTGCCTTGATCATGGCTAGTTAATATTTATAATCGATGATGACCATGACCTATAATGACCCATGGCAATGACATTTTACATTTATTCAGTGAAAGAGAAGTACTGAATTTTTTGGTGGCACGAAAGGAATTTTAGATCATCATCTGATCTTTTTTTTCTTCAAAAGTAAAAACTGTTTTTTTCCTGAAAGTTTTACTGTAAAAAAAAACTTATGAACTTCCAACATTAACATACTGTAATGTAGTAAAATGCGAAATAAATTGGATAACAACACAGACAGGCACCGTTAATTACGGGAAGCTCGAGAATCAACGCATACGTTCAAAGTCTGCGACGTTTTTTGAAAATCACGGCAGTCAAATTTGAGCGGATTCGAAAATTCATTTTTTCATCAGCAAGGTGTAACCCTTGACCTGGTCCAATTTATCATCAGGACGATGTGATCCTGCCAACTGATCCAGGCTATCATTGGGATAATTTGGTTTGTCGTAATGTGTTGCGTGACCTCGTCCTGTTGATCAGGATTATTTGAACCTTGACCCCTGATCTGGGTTATGGGATTTACTCTTTTGCTTTGGCTAGCCGTAACAGTTGAACTTCTCTTGATTACCTTTATTTTACCAACTTATTTCATTTCATTTCTTCAATTTTATCGGCCATTTTCGCAATGAATATTGAAATAAACAAATGATGATATTAAATTTCATTCAAAGTTGGGAAAATAATAAGAAATTATCTATAATATTTCGATTGTGTTGGGAAGTTCTTTTCTGATTTAATTCCTTTTGTATGTCTGAAATTAGCTAGCAGCGGTTATGAATTGTGATAAAAAATATTTTGTTTTTGGAAAAAAAAATTTTTTTTTTCATTAGCGTTTGTCTCGCTTGGTTGCAGGGTTCGCTTGTATGGAGCATTGTCTTCGTACGTTCGACTCCATAGATGCAAGTTGTTGTGTTCCATTTTCCTTCTTATTAGCCATTGGACTGAAGGCGGATCACTTTATCTTCTTACCTTAAGTGATTTCTGTTGTACTTTTTTGTCTATTTCGTCCAGGTGGCAGCTATTGTTATTGCGTAGAATTCTTCTTTCATTCGGAGATTGTTGAGCCAGGGGTATTTAAAATTGTTGCATCTCATTCTTCATGCGACTATCTTTGCCCGACCGACGCAGAGGTTTGTCGTCTGGAGATTGAACCGTATCGTATCAATCTCTCGACGTGCGGTTATTGTTTTTGGAAAAGTAAATCAAATTGGTAATCAATGTTTTTGAAAATTCTAATAAACTGAGTTGAAATTAAAAAATTTTATTCAAGAAGCAATAAGAAAACTTTTGGAAAATTTTCATAGCATAATATTAAATTGTTGCAAATAATTCGGATCAAATTGGAATATTTTGAAAAAGCAAAATTTTAAAATATTGAAAATCAGCAACGTGCGGTTATTGTTTTTGGAAAAATTATTTTGTTACATGACATTACAGTACTCTCAAATAGATTCGGTACTGTAGGAATTGACATGTCTTGGTACTGCAGCAACTGAAAATGCACAGATTTACTTATCGGGACAATCGAGAGCAGGATCCACATGACATTGCACTATTAAACTAATTTAATCGTTGCTGACAAACTTATCAACCATCCTAACAGTCTATATAATTTCGTATTCTGGAATAGCTAATTTATAGCTAATTTAAAATCTTCCTTCCCAGCAATTAATTTACAATAATCCGTAGATTCATTGCTCTTGGATTTTCAAATGAACAAATATTTTTGCAATTTACTCAGAACACACACACACACACACACAC
>JABVXS010000212.1:0-44126 GCA_013365335.1 Madathamugadia hiepei
TCAAATCCAAAATGATGAGGGAGAAATTCGTAATGGTTTGTGGTAGCGGCCGTCGATTGTTCCTAGTTCACACTGATTGATTAAAATTGTAGATAGTGATTTATAGTAAAAGAATGGGTGTGGAAGGAGATGTGGTTAATTTGTAAGATATGATCAGTCTGTTACTGTGCTTTGTTACAGCTTTGTCTTTATAAGATGCAACCAGTGCTTTGTGTGAGATTGGATAGGGTGTTACTCAACATTGGTACTACTTATCCATCAACAGTAGATAAACATTTTTTTAGATCAAAGATCAAATCACTTACACATGAAACTGTTTAATTAATTGATAAACAGATATCTTGAATATACATTTTTTGGTTTTCGTAAAAATTTTAATTTTCACAACAAAGGCTACTGATTCCGCAAAGGGGCTAATTGAACCACACACTTTATGTATGCAGTATTTTCCATCAATATACTGCATCAGTATAAAACTGTACGTCTTCAAGATTTTACAAGACCGTGAAGTACTCTCGAACGTAGTTTCCACGGAAATATATAGATTAGAAAGAAAAAGCAAAGGTGGCACTGCTTCCAAAAACGGTCGAACTGTACCATCCGAATCAACATAGATAATCTGCAGGCATTCGGAAGTAAAATTTTGCAGCTTAAATTATAAAATGTGATATAAGGATTTCCTAGACAATATTTATAGCTTCTGATAGGCAATTTCTCACATACATGCACAACTTTTGGAAACTGATGACCAAAACAGGATTCACATCTCGATCAGATAAAAGAACAAAAAAAAAGTAACGAAACTCTACATTAACTACTACACCATTTTTCAAGTGCACGATAAAGATTAAGTTATCGAGAATTTTAGTAGTCACTCTTCCCCACTGATAAAATTCCTCAGCCCTTGCTTGATATATATTAAGCTTAATACAGCAATGCATTGTAGCACCTCAAGTCATCAAAAACATTTCTTCAAAACTTCTTTCGACATCCTTCTGTTTTCGCTCTCCTGAGTCCTGCTTTTATCCGGGAATCACTACAGGCTTCCCATGAAATTATAAAATGCAGCTGCAACCACCACACAGCTCCAACGATAAACAAGCAGCTGTGTGCCTACTATCAGGTTATTTTTTTGGTCTAACATTTGTTCTTTTCCATATATTTTATAAAGAAATGGGTTTAGACTTATGATGAATTATTTTTACATGACATCGAATATATGCCATAATATTATCGAACCGTAAATAAAAAGAAAAGAAAGATCCTAATTAAAACAAGAACAAGAAAAAAACCAAGTTATTTAAACAAGATTCATTTTCACGTGACACTGAATTTTTTAACCGTTGATCTTTTTGAAGTAGTCTCTGGACTCCTTAATGCTGGGCTTAATTGTTGGTTCACCGTCAAACCAGTTTGCTGGACATACTTCACCGTGTTTCTCCACAAATTGGAAAGCTTTGAGCGTACGAAACGCTTCATCCACACTACGACCAACCGGCAGGTCATTCACCAGAGAATGACGGATTTCACCATTTGGATCAATTAAGAACAAACCCCTGAAACAAGGACGTAAAGATTTAATAATTGAAAGCGGTAAATGTTCAATTGTGTTTTGTATAACTTTGTACAATTATTTTGTAAAACAATGGCACGAAGAAAATTTTAAACATCCTAGCAAAGTTTAAAGAGCATCTTACCGATATGAGATGCCTGTTTCATGATCAAGTACACCAAATGCATTTGCTATATCTTTATTAAAATCTGCAAGCACTGGGATCTGAAAGAAAATTTCCCAACCTAATTAAAAGAGAATGGAAATTAAACACGTCACTTGAAAGCCTATATGCAAAACGTCAACCTGCATGTCACCGAGACCGCCTTCACTACGCGGAGTCTGCGTCCAAGCTAAATGTGAAAAGTGGGAGTCGCAAGAACATGCAATCAGTTCTGCGTTTAATTTCTGAAACTCCGCACATCGATCGCTGAAGGCAGTAATCTCGGTTGGACAAACGAATGTGCTGAAAGCAGCAAACATTTCCAAACTAAGCTCGAGGATAAACAAAAAAAAAGCACATTATTTTGAGAATTTATCTAGACTGTGCAATGAGTTTAACAGAGAATCTTCATACCATGCGCTGAAGAAAACCATACCACGTCACCGCATAAGCCATATTAAAAATTTAAAGAACCCCTGGGAGTTCCTAATGCAAAGCGCCAAATTTTGAAGGACAGAAGATAAACGAACAAATCAAGAGGATAAAAAAATAGTATAAGCCATTTTCCTTTGTAGTCCTTCATGCCGATTGTTTTAATGTCACCATTTACAACTGCTGTGCCCTGAAAAAACAAATATGATTGCAACAAATGGTAACCACAGCCAAACGAAGTGATGAAAATAAATAGATAAAGGTAACACACGAACAGAAAAATCAGGTGCTTTGTTTTTTGGACCCAAGGGTCGAATACCAGCTAACGTCATAGATGAGGTGCAAAGTCGTGCTGTAAATATCTGATGAAGTGGAGATGCCATAGCCTAAAAACCAGTCGGTGTAAAATCTAATGCTTCGAAAGATTACAGAAAGTGATCAGTAAGAACAAGATAAAGACTGCAAACCAACTTGAACAACTATAAAACTCACCAAAATTGAACGAAACATTCTGCTCGATATACCTTTTGTCCTGTAATATAAGCATAAAAAAAACCTCTGCAGTCAAAAATAAATTGGGAATACACCACGGCCTATCTTAGAGATGTTCTTATTCGATACTTCACAGATGTCATCTACCTTGTCAAAACTTCCACGATAAAAATCATTATAAAGGTTAAAACCGCTGAAACTGTGGTATATGGAGATAGTCTAGATCCTTTTTCGGATACTTTATTGTCTGGAACGGTCCTAATTTACCAAACAGAGGACAGTAAAATGTCTTAACAGTAATCGAAATCTTAATCCAACCAATCTGAAATTGAAAAGTAAAAAACAATGAACCGCTTCAGCTAACTTGGAATATCTCACTTAGCAACTCGCCCCACTTCACTCGACATTTGGCCAACAACCGACCTTTCATTCTGTTAAACTGATGCTTTCCGCAACTCTTATCTATTCCTGCCGCCTCTTCTATCTCCTAATCTGTACGCGTTATCGTAGCTCAGCATGAGAGCTACGTTGCTGTGTATGTGGCTTACGTGAAGTTCATCATGAGTAGCAGACTACTTTAGTTATTCGTGGAATTCTTTCCTGCCCAACCGTTGTTTACAAAACATTTGAACTATGTGTGAGTTATGGTGGTATGAACTGCAAGGGAAATAGATATATACATAATTTTAAATTCTGGAAATCAAATGGAGTCTGCATATTTATATCTTGAACCATTTTCAGTATTTTGCGAGAGAATTTTCGACGGTGGACTGACTAGCAGGCACAGAACAATAAATAAGACATGCTGACCTTTGATGACAGCAAGACCGGCATGGATGGCATTGATAAGGTTTTTTTTTCACGTACAAATTAGTTTTCTTATCCTGCAGTTTATGTTAAGTAAAATGCTCTTCAGATAAAGATGGAAGTTTTTTTAGAAATTTGTCCAGAAAATAATCAATGAAAATACCAGTCCAGATTTTGAAGGACATAAGAAGAAAAAGGAAGAGAGAATCGATGCCAGGATAAAACGTTATAAAACCATTATGGCTAAATTCACTTCACATCAGATTCTTCAAGCTCAAGCTAAAGTTAGTTTTATTTACCTTAACAGCTTGTCGCACTGTACTGCATTCTTCGCACGTATGGTTACTATAGACTCTTAACAAACTATAGTCTGTACAATTTAGATGGATGTTTTGTTGAACGCACTGGAAAAAGAACGTAATCTTTCTCGCTATGTTGTTCATGTTGATATGGATGCATTTTACGCAGCTGTTGAAATGAGAGATGATCCTTCAGTGCGCAATATTCCAATGGCCGTTGGTTCGAATTCAATGCTTGTATGCGTGACAATCTTTTATGTGCATAATTGTAGTATATACTTTGTTTGTGTTTTTGTTGGAGCAACTGATATTGGATTGCAGGTCTGAGATGTAACATTTCTTAGTCTGTTTTCTGAAATGTATTTCTCATCAGTTATTTTCTTCCCCTTTACACATTACTCGAGTTAGCAGTTTTTGCCATATATACGTTAACTTCTCATGGATACCTGTTACTCTAGAAGTTGAAATACATTTCTGAGCACTTTATTGTGCATTAAGGGGTTTTTAAATGTGCAGTGATCGTAGCGTCTCATGTTGCATCATTTTCAAGCAGAAATTTGAATCTGGTAAACATTTTCGAAAGGTGGAAGCTGTATTATAAGCGCTAGTTCTAGCTTTTGTTTTAGAGCACATCAAATTATGTCGCTCGTCGTTTTGGTGTCCGTTCTGCTATGCCTGGTTTCATTGCAAAGAAGTTGTGCCCGCAACTAAAAATCATCCCTGGTTGTTTCACCAAGTATCGAGAAGCAAGTTCGATTGTCAGTATTTCCTAATCATTTTGGAATTTTAAATTCAAAGGAGCAAAATGCTTCGACAAAATAACTAGAATTTTTAGCAGGTAACTTTCAGGCTAGGAATATATTTAAAGACTATGATCCTGATTTTTGTGCCTATGGTTTGGACGAAGCTTATATTGATTTAACTGCATACCTTGAAAATCGGTTCCGTACCGGTCCAGGTACATATTTTAATTGTTGTGTTGTTGGTGATTTTTTTGCGTTATTTTAGAGATACATTTTGCAGTTGAACGCGAACGGATTCGATATATGGGTGAGTGTGCTTGCCGGCTGCCTTTGGTTGCAGAAAATGAGATCAGCGATTTGGATGCTGTTGAGATTACTGAAGAGATTTGCACGAAATGTAAAAAACTACGTAAAATTGTGCGAGATCGTATCTTTTTTGGCGTTGATGTTGATGAAGTACGTAGTTCACTGTTTCTGTTTTCGTCGATATACACCAACTTTTTAATTTATTTAAAAATTTTGTAGTTATAAGTTTTATCTAAAGCCTTATTCTTTCACTGAAAAAAAAAAGGAAACTTCGTGCAAAACAGTTTTGCAGGTTGTCCGTGAAATTCGATTCAGAGTAGAACAAAAAGTGGGTTTAACTTGCAGTGCAGGTGCAGTTATTGGTTTTAATCTTTTACTCATGATTACTAATATTCAATAGTTTGCTAGAGAAAAGTAGATGTTAGGCGTAGGGACGGAGACGTGTTGTAAACATTAGGTGATATGACGACAAGAACTCAAGTTGGATGATTTCATCAGGAAAGAGCGTCATTTCATTATTTTAACTAAGCAGGTGAGAGCCTGTGTTTACGCGTTGGTGTATAATGCCGCTATAATTCAGGATTTCAGCGTGTATTATTTTAAAACGGAATACTCCTCTTTTTTTTCATGAGTCAATAAATATTGTAGGAATTGCGCCAAATTCTTTGTTAGCAAAGGTATGTTCTGATATCAATAAGCCAAATGGACAGTATCGTTTGTCGAATGAAAGAGAAGCCGTTTTAAATTTCTTGAAGGATCTTCCTATACGTAAGGTTATTTTGTACATCCAATAAATTTAATGTTAAAATTTTGCTTATTATTTTTTGCATCTTTTAAAAGCTATTTTTATATAAACAGAGGTAGTGTGAGTTAAATATTTCAGATAAGTGGAATTGGACCTGTTACGGAGGCAGTTTTAAAAGGGATAGGTTTGGAAAAATGTAGCGATTTATATGGACAGCGTGGAATAATCAGTTTGCTTTTCACCCAACGCAGTTGCGAATATTTTTTACGAATTGCTGCTGGCATATACCACTCGTCCAGTGCTGATCGAAAAACAAGGCGAAAAAGTATCAGTACAGAAAGAACATTCCATCCTACTGGCGACATTGGAGGTCTTCTCCAGGAAATGCTTTACTGATATTTTTTTTAAATCATTCAAATTTCAAACCATGAGCTTAGGAAAGGGTTGGGAAATCAGGCATTGCAGAAGTTTCTACGACTTGAAAATCTTTAGTAATGGTTTTTTATACGTTACAGATATTGGAAAGTCTTTGCAACGAACTGATCGATTCTTTACCTTATCACGGAATTCGAGGAGTACGCACAGTCACTGTAAAGATGAAGTTTTCGACGTTTGATGTGATAACGAGGTGTTGCAGGTACTAAATACATATCGTATTTTCTTTGCTACACATCATGTTAATGCAGATCGTCTGTTTGCTTCATTTCGAAGCTTAAATGTCGAGATTGACTCATATTTTCCGCAAGGAATGTGATAAACCTTTTCATATTTCATATCCTTTTGCTAAGACTGAATTTGTCAAAAAATCCTTTACTTCCTAGTTTTTTTTAGCGTGCATTACATGATTTCTGATGTAAATCGTTTGTTTGCTCTATGTTCGAGGCTTGTATGCCGAGAAATGCACGACGGCCGCGACAGCGATAAATATTTGAGATTGCTTGGTGTACGACTAGCGCATCTATTGTTCGAAAACGAGAAGGTATATTCTGGGAGTTTTGTATTTATAACTGCTATATGGATTATTTTTAATCTTCCTGATATTTTCAGGTTGATTCATCATACTCGTTGTGCTCATTTTGGAATCGGAAAGAAATGGAATCAACAGAAATAGAATATATTAGTGATAATGCTTCAAACGATAGTTTTTTATTAACAAAATACGATGGCAATTTTAGTACGGACGACAGGGCAGATAGTGCTTTTCAGAAAGTGATTGATTCCGCTGAACCACCACAGCACTGTCCAATTTGTAAAGCCGTATTGCCGAACGAGCTCAGTTTGGTGAATCAACACATCGACGAATGTTTGAACAGGTTCAACAACACATATAAATTTTTGCAGCTGTGACTAAGCAATTCTGGCACCAGTTACTTTTTGCATAAACTCTTCAGAGAAGCGATTAATGATCTACAGGACATTCAAAGCTCTAAAGAAGTGACGGTGAAGCGTGGAAGCCTCCAAGATAAGATGCCAAAGAGAAGGCCAGCGAGTAGAAAAGTACCAAATAAGACATCCAAGAATTCCTTAGAAAATTATTTGATCAAAAAGTCGATATGATTTTTGTCTTTGATTTGACCAGATTTCATTTGTAGATTATTGCAGTAGATGAAAATAAAGTATCAGTCTGCCAACCAAGAGAAAAGTTCATTCATTCAATTATAGTTAAAACCTTGCAGCGAACCATTACATTTCTCTACAGGGCATCAAAATGGTGACAATCCTACAGTAAAGGCGATGACTATTACACCTCGCAAGATTCTGTTTCACTTCTGAATTTACTTGTTTCGAGTTTATGAAAACAGAGTTATGGATCCTGAAGAATTGCTGTTAGGAGACCAAATATTCCTAGTGAGGTCCTATTAAAAACAAAAAAAATGGTATTCTGTTTCACTTCTGGAATTTAATACATGCATTTCGGAATGAAGCTCAGACCAACCCAGATGTACCATAAAATTGTTACGTCTGGTTACTTCAATCATTTTAACGGAAACAAACGACTATCTTATCGCCTTGCGCTCTGATGTTTTCTTTTTCCTGCCTTCAGTGTAATGAAAATAGGCCTACTTGAATTACTGGAAACATTACTGTATCCACAATAATGGACTACGCGCTCAAACACATGGACGCACGAGCATTAAATCATGCGACAAACGGTGACAACCGCCCCGTTTCATGTAACCAAAGCCTGGGCATGAGGCTTCATTAGCGACTTTACGCTTGAAGACCAGACAGCTATTAGCAAGAGGTATCCATACAATGGATGACGTACCGGTTTCCATAACAAAGTACTGCACATACCAGCAACAGACGTGCATAATTAAAAATCTACCAAATGGTCACTTAACAAAAGTTATGTCACTATGCGCCTCAAAATGTAGTTTTTATTTCTGAAAATACGCGTCAAAACAGATAAGAGAAATCATACTTAGTACTCAAAAATATTCAAAAATGTGACGAGATATATTGCCACGGAATACTTCAACACTGCAATTACACCAATGTATGAGTAATCGGGTTGCAAAAAAAACTTCTGGAACGGGATGATCGCAACAAAACAATGGCTACACACCTAAAGCCACTGAAGTTATTTATCGAGAAATAGCACGGTCAACACGGAGCTGCCGCCCCATAAATTCGGCATGGTTCATACTTCCAACAGCTTGCTCTGCAGCTGCTTCTGTTTCAAATTCGCAGAAACCGAAACCACGCGGACGACCTGTGTCCCGATCCAACACTATGCGTACGCTTGTTACCGGACCAACTTGCCAAAAAAAATTTGCCACGTCCTCTTCTCTTGCGCTGTATGGCAGATTTCCAACTGAAAAAACACCTATTCAAAAAGCTACTAAAAAGATGTAATGCATGTGCCTATATCTTACCTACAACAATACGAGAATGTCAGTGTTTTTGTCCTTACGATGAACTACCAGGAAAACATTGTTGAAAATCTGAAGTATAGCAATCTGTGTCGGCTTCCGCCAGCATCAAACCACGAGCAACTGAAAGCCTGAATTTCGCGACATATATTCCTTATAAACTGCACTAGTAAGTGAAAGATGAGACGTGGAGAAACCAATGTATCTCAACACAATACCCATCATCACCTTCTTCTACTTGTCAGTACCAAAAAATTCTCCCAAGACATTTTGTCTGTTTTGAATTCTCAGACACTTCCCAACCTCGGAAAAACAGCGCATAACTTTTGACTTGTAACCTTTAATTTTTTTTCACTAATAAAATCACAGAGCTGCATATGCAAGTTAACAGATCCACAACAACAATTTCCTTCCACAGAGAACAGCAACCTAGTTTCCTTCATCTACAACTCAGCTCGGAGTAAAAAGAGTGGATTCGAAACGTAACTGACCAAATACTGAGCGAGACATGACTTCCTCTGGAACCCAATGTGAGACCTTGGCAAGAAACAGAAATGACCCGAAAACTACAAGGAAAAATTCATGAAACAAAAGACCACAAGCAAACATGAGTCTGCTACAAATGAGCGGTTGAAAAGCGCGATGACCAAGAAATCCTTCGCCAGAAATACATGCAAAAACTACAGGCCAATCTCTGCCACTGCTACGAACCAGTTTACAAATAAAGGAACTATTAACCCAAGTACAAAACTCCGCGCACATCACAATGACCAGCAACCAAAAACCCACCAACATCGAAACAACCACCACACCCGAAGCCTAAAAATGGCGAATGAGCGAGAGCAGAGCTGCACTCAGCTTTCAATCGATTCTTCAACTCTGACATTCTCTCCAAAAAGATTGGTGAAAGACAGTTGAGAAAGACTGTGTGTGGATAAAGTTCTGGGACAGAGAGTTGAATATAGGGAGTGGCTTGGAAGAGAAAAAGAGTAAAAGCAATTTCTGAAAAGAGCAGTACCCCCAGAGTTTATTACGAAAATCTCTGCACATGCTGGTATGTGACGTTGTCGGTTGTGATTCATATTTGTCTCCCGCTTCTCTACTGTCACGGAGTACAAAAGTATCAGCGCTTGGCAGACAGGGTGGTCTGCCTAGTTTTTCTGGGATTTGGAAATATTGCGTGTTATGAAGTTTCTGGCGACATTGCTGAGGGTTGCCCAAGACTGAGTTAACCTTTAGAGCATCTTCAATTTTCACTTCTTTCGCTGCACTTCTAGCACAAAGTGCATGACCCCCTTTTTCCTACTCGTCTCCAGTCATGATTCAAAAAGCACTTTATAACCCAATAATTGTTCCAGCCGTTAGCTATTTCAACAATACGGAGGAAATGTTTGAATCGAGGTTTCGTCGAGAAATCTTGATTGACCATACAGAGAAATCATAGCGCTCCATACAAATAACTTTTTCCCTTTTTTTTTCAGCAAAACAACTAAGAAACATGATTTATTCAATAAGTGTCATTTTACTTGATAAGGTGACTTTCAAACGGTAGTAAAATGTTAGTTCGAATACAGCTTCTTTAGCTTTTTTAAACTCGTTTCTTTGAATGCTGTTCTCAAATTCTCGTTCTAACATATGGACCTTTGTTTCCACTTCACCCAACAAAATTTTCAGTTCCTTCGGACCTCTACTTGTTTCTACCTGTTCATTTAATTCCATCATTTTTACCAGGAAATCTTTACTGCCCACTGCACCTGGAAACAGTATCAGCAATTAGCGGACCTAAAAATAATGAGAAAAATCAGTTTAAGTTTTCTGAAATGTTTCTGGACCCCTTTGGCCCAAGAGATACACACCACTTGGCCAGCCCATACGCTGTAGTATCATGTTATAAGATCTAGAGAATTGTTTTAAGATTAATTTAATGAACCACATAATTTTGCATTAACCAGTCGAAGTAAATTCGTGAAAGTTAAATTACTTTTATCATCCAATGGCTCTCCTTTCAGTGTGAGCAGATATTTTGCCCTCTCTAACGGCTCGGTCAGCGTTTTATACGCTTCATTGAGATATCGTGAGCAATTTTCAGATATTCTTTTCTCTTCCTCAAATAGCAAATGAACTGTTATGAACTTGTAGAGGATAAAACTTACATCTGAATTTTAGAGCTCAAAGAATTAATAGAAACTCGATAAAGTTAACTAGTGCATCATTTTAATGGAAACCAAAAAATCCTTTCATCAAAGCAATCATGAATTCCGACTTGAAAATATTACTTGCGAGCATCTTGAAAATTTGTCAGGATGGACAAATGACTGCAGTTTGAGGAAATTCATCTTCAATAATGAAAGATCGACATCAAATCCAGGAAGTAGCCCCAAATAATCGAAATAATTTCTGCCTTCAACTGGCTGGATGGCTGAGCACAATGGACAGAACAACTTTTCCTGTAACAAGCAATTTCCATTTTCACAACCGAAAAAGGTATCAGTGAGTCACTACACACACTTTGTAAAATCCTTTGATTCGAGCAACCTTAGTTATTTTCTTAATTCTTTATTTGTTATTTCGACCTTAGACGAAAGGTATTTTCAGTTCAATGAAATGGGGACCATATTTTTATTTGTTAATTATATATAAACCATATTTTTACTTAATTATCCTTTCCGGTTCTATTGTACTAACGTACAATTCTAAAATTTCATTTAAATTCTATGTGACCGTAAATAATCTGAGTAAAAAGCGGTCATCATAAAGTTAAGAATTTCCCTCACTTTTCGTCGGGTCAGACCTATCATTTCATAATGAACTATTTTTAAAACTGAAAACGTACCTTCAAACATTCAACGGCTTTATGACACTTCCAGCAATCCAAAGTTGCAGCACATCGTTTTTTGATTTTACTGGAAATAAAAACAAGCTGCCACGTGAATGCACGAACGACCGTGTTTATAATAATGCATACTCATTATAAATTTCCAAAAAACTAGTCATAGAAAATGAAAACAAATACTAACCAAAAACTGCGCGACGCAAAATTCTGTTTTAGTCGAAATAAGTACATTTCCAAAAAAGCCCACAGCCTCAAGCTTCGCTAAAAATTTCACCTCAGTAGAAATTTTTTATTATCGTTGAAACCAAGATGCAAAGAACACGGTTCTAAAGGGTATCCCAAAACATGAATAGAATTATACTACCTTAGCAATCTCATCAACGTTTACGACACAAAAAGACAGTGTTACAGGCTACCACTTACAACTAAACTGTATTCACGAAAAATATATCGATCCTCACAATATTGGGGAGAAGATGAATAGTAAGCATTTCATGCTTAATTCTTTCGTTGCCATATTTATGACAGCTACCAGATCGATTTCCTACTAGATACAAAAAATCTCGAAGACCTCAAATCCCGGTGTATTATAAGCCAGCATATTAATGAATAAACGAACCTACCCCCATGAAATATAGGGAATATTATCAACAACTGGCAAACATAAAATGCCCTGTCATTTCGTTGGTTATAAAAACGGTGGAAGAGACATCAGTAACGTAAAATTTCATTTTATAAATAGTTCATAAAACCGTGTGGAATTGATAAATGGTTCACAAAACATATGACCAATAATTCAAATTATACTAACAACGAAAGGGGAAAATGAACACATTTGAACAATAACACAATGGTAAATGACAATAACCAAATGTAAACAATTTTAAGGACAACCCAGAGATCAACAAAAATAAAATAACTATGAAAATCACTTGTTGGCATAATTGACATACATCGACTGCGACGGTGTTATCTTGAAATTGTTTAAACCAGCGCGAGCTGACGTTGCTTCAGCTTCCGTCTCGAATTCAACAAAAGCAATGTCTGGCCTGTTTGGAATGCGTCTGATGTCTTTCAGACCAGGATAACTATAAAAACGAGGCAGAAATTTTCGTTAAATTGCTGTATTACAACAAAGTCTACATTAACTGAGCATACTACTGAAGCTGCAGAGCTTACACGGAATAATTAGATAAGGATAATTGAGATTTCCAATAATTAACAATCCAAATAACTTCTGCATTTCGAAAAACTGTTACGGTTCAATTTTTTAGAAATTAAAGTTTTCAAATAGAAAAAACTGTACATACGGATTGAAAAGCAGGGAAAGCATCTGCTCCGTTGTCTCTTCTGGCAAATTTGTGCAGAATAAGATCTTATTTGGCGGATTTGCTTTTTCTGGAAGTTCAGCTTTCCCAGTGGTAGTCTTGTCCAGACGCATCTAAAATCGAAATAAGCGGGCGAATTAGAACAATATCTGCCATAATAATTAATAATAACAATAATATTGCAGATTATATGCCATACATATCAACAAGATTCTAACAGAATTCTACCTTTTTACTGTCCCTTACGTGACCAGTCTTCTTCCGTTTTTCTCCGGCAGCCTGTTTAGTGAGAAGGTGTTTCTTTGGACGATCTACATACGTGCCCTTCGCTTTAGCAATTACGTCCGAATCCTCTCGAGCAAACTGTATACGCTGCAAAACAACATACACTATATATTCTGATACCTCAGAGTTGATCATACTAAGGTGTCAAAAAATAAGGAACGACAAGGGCAACAGTTCATTAGTACAATGATGTTTAAAACCGCAAACAAACTTTCACAAAGAAAGATAGGGACAAAAGCGCAAATAATGCCCATACGTATGCGCAGAGCTGAAATTAACCAAATAATTGAACGCACCATAGGTTTATCATAAAACGGGAAGCCTTGCATCGCACGCAAAGCGTTTGTCGCTGAACTTATTTCCTTGAATATCACATGTGCCTGCAAAAATTTCTGCAATTTTTTTTTTTCTTTACCGCTCACAACACTAGCTGATATCGTCTACTGTCAGAACAAAGGCCGTATTTGATCGTTTTCGCATCTCTGACTTTCACTCCTTATTAATGAGAATCCCTAGCAAATGCTTTCCAAATCACACGATCCAAAAACAAATGAATAAAAGCATATATACAATGTACAGAACAAACCTGCCCGCGCATTTTCAATGTTTTGAATGCCATTATATCAATGATCTGCCCAAACTGAGAGAAAATAGCGTAAAGAGCCTTTTTGAGCTCTGCAAAGTCTATTAAAAGGATTGCAAAATGAAATCTAACTAAAAGCTTTTCTAAACTTATTACCAACCACTAGCTTCACTTGGCATAACCCAATGAAATACAAAGCGTACCTTCCTTTTTCGTTTTTTCATTCAGATTATTGATATAAATGGTATGATTTGGTTTCACATCCATCATTAAAAGACCTGAAAAACGAAACTACAGTTAAAGCTCCGAACAATCAGCAAAGAACAATAGCCATCATTTGGCGAAAACCTTCAATCCAAAAAACACTTTTCATCGTTTTCACAGAGAGCTACGCCCGCTATGAAACTAATTGATTTCATGTGGAACGGTCAGAATTAGTAGTTGCATAACGGTAGCGCCAGAAATATGTCCTTGGTAAGAGCAAAAATTGGTCAGGGCTTTCATTGACGAATAGAAGGGAGCTTCGATTTCTCTGTTGGGATGTTTGCAGAAATTGTGAATTTCGGGTTATGCTGCAGTTATCAGTGGTTCTAGTCAGATCTTTTAAATATTTAGTTGCACAGTGCTTTGCCTAACTTTATGATTATGCCGTTGAATATCGGTAAATTTGCCTTAAGAATCGCAGCTTTCCGTTTACTTGACTTTATTCACCGTCCTGAGTGCGCAACATGATTCCGCCAACTTATTTTATAAAGGTAGAAGTTTTGGTTACTTACCTGTTTTATTTCAGAATGGAAGTGTTCATGACTGACTGATTCGATCAACACTGCTCGTGATATCTGCTGCGAAAGCGTTTATAGGCTTTGGATGGCTTTATACGTTCTTAGTTGCATTCATTTCAGGTACTTGAATTGCGGCTGTAGCTGAACTGAATGTGCATGGTTTCACTGAGTGCGTGCATTTAAATCAATTTGAGTATCATACGTCTAAGGCTTTGCAGTAAGGATATCAACATGGTTAGTGAAGTTTCCATGTACAAGACTCTCAATTTTATAATAGCAAACTCTCTTACCATAGCATCGACTCTAGTGAGGTGGAGAGCTCAACATTCTTTAATTTAATAGCAGATAGTGGAACGATAGAATCAAAACTGACCCGTCCCCGAACCCCAAAGTTGAGATATCTCAAACCCATTCCACTGGGAACTGCCTAGCAGTTTGGACACTTCGCAAGATGCTTGAACTTGCCTAAAGTTTGCTTTCGTTTCCATCTTCTAGACCAAGTGGACGCATGTTTTCTGGAGCGTCTGTTTTTGGTGTTATCCGTTATACGTTCTCGCGAATTTACATCGCGTAGAGGTCGTGAAATACGACATGCATGGGGATTTAATACAAGACAAGGTGAGCGTTGGGGTCTTAATGTTCGGCTACTTAGTGCAAGCTTAGCTGCGCAAGACTTACCACTTTTCTGCAAGCTTTCTCGTGATTTCAGTAATGTGGATTCGAACCATATACAGTAAGCTAAAAAGCTTACTCGGTAATGTCTACCCCCAATGTATTTCAGGCATTAGCTGATTACTGGTGGCGTTATCCACCTCGACGAAACTCTCAATAGCCACTCAGGAATTGTTAACAAATATGCTAATAGTGTAATACACTTTGAAAGTCCCTACGAACGACAAATACCTGGCACCTATTTTCGCCGCTCCCACTATGGTACTGTTAATTTCTACACTCTTCGGACACCAGTTCCAATCAATCTGTTATTCTTTTAGACCATTTATAATTTGTACATCATGCACTCATCATCGTGGCATTACCAAAAACCATTTTCACCCGATTCAGATATAAAATAGAAAAGTAAGAAAATCTGAATTATGCACTGATGCGAATTGTGGCCTTACGGTACGACAGTTTCCTTTACTGAAACTTAAAATCCGGACATAACTCCTCAAAACTAGAAATTTTTAATTTCAAATGGCTCAAGATTTTCCTGAATGAGGTTTGATTCAAAACACAATGATATTTAACAATAACATCAAACTTGGAAATACAGATGAAAATTGGAAATGTAATATAGATTATACACAATAAAAAACGTATAAATCAATATATCAGCAATAAAAATACTCCAGCATATTGTCTCCAAAGAAAAGTGACAAGCAAATAACCAGTCCCCTAAAACTAATCAAAAAACTTCTGAGTGCTAGCAGTTCTGCATACATAGTTCCATGTTACGTATCAAAAGGTATGTAATGGCTTTGATGGTGCGAAACGAAGGACATGATTACCAAAAATTGAATAAATAATTGGGACATACAACTGTATATAAAAAGAGAAATCACTATCATACAAGCTGATTCGTGATCAAATGGCCTTCATTTTTTTCACTAAAAACATTTTCAACGCCGTTCGGTAGGGACGACAGTACTCATCTTCAACTAATCTATAAAAATACTGACTGCATTTAACTGATGACTACGACACAGCTAAGAATGTTGAGACATTAGGAAAACAAAACCATAATAAGCAACACTTCCTTTAAATTTCACCGGATCCGAGCAATAATCCCTCAGCTGAAAAACATTGCACTAACGCTCCTCTCCGGCTTACCAGCTTGCTCTCCATAACGTCAACCCTTCCTTGTTCCTAAACATATTTCAGTTAAAGCGAATTATGACTTCGTAATAAGTAAATATCTCACCAAATATCCAAAGCACAGATAATCCAAAACAAGCGACAAAAGAGATGCTCCTCCGAGGCCAGCTAAATCTCTGATCTATTGCCATCATTAAAATCCCATTTCCAGGTCAAATAAATTAAAACTTCTAACCGTGAAAAACCCTACCAGTCAATAAACCCAGTACTCAACAAGTGTCTCATCAAGACTATCCTTACCACGACAGAAAAAAGTGGGCAGGAAAATCGGGATGACATGATGATCCAACCACGTGATTGCTACTCATATTCACCAATCGTGGCCTAATGCCCGGCAAATTTCTGTTGCGCAACTACTCTTTGGTAAGCACAGAATGAGATGGTTTGAAAAAGATACCACAAACACGAACAAAAACTCATACATTTGTGGGAAAAAAGGATTATGCGTTAAATTTGCTTTGTGAGAGAGGTGAGCATTCAAATTTTTTTAAAGCACATGCTGGGGGGAAAAAAAGGAAGCACAAAAGAAGCGCTTTTTGTTAGTGATAGTGATGACTGCTGCTTCTGAAACACTAAAAATGTCTGCAAACTTTGCATTAACTAATAATTCGAGTGTCATAAACCCGCATTTAGCGCTAACATCAGTTTTATGCAAACTTTTCAGATTTCCCACATCCGTTCTCAGCTGTTCAAATCTTCTTCACTTTGCGCATCATTTCTGGCTGTAGTAAATGTGGAAGTGACAAGATGAAATCATGATACTACGAGAAGCATCCTAACAAAATAACATAAGACTACTAAATCATCAAATATCGACTTTTATCCAACAAATTAACCCCTCCCCATTCCAATTTCCTAATTTGGGCTACGCATTCATATCTATAAAAAATTAAGCCTTGCATGAAGAGCCTTTAGTAGCAAACAAACCTGCTGTAAGAGTCACTCAGGCTGATCGATGTTACGAAACATAAACTGGGACTGCGAATTGTGCTTTGCATAGGAGTACATGTTACAGTATCTGCAGCATAAGGCAGCTTAACTTTTCTCGCCTCACTGCTTTTTTTTTCACCCAGACTGTAGCAGGCTACAACATAATCTTCCAATTACGAAATAGCTTTGATACTTAAAAATTTGTATGGCATGGAGTTTGCGATATTCGTTCGGTGCCTTCCCCGTATTTACCAAATTCTCTTTTCGTGATTTCAATGGTTGGCCGAAAATATCGTGCAATTCATGCATGACATCCAAATTCATTTTCGCTATTTCCGAATACTACCACTCCATATCTGTTTTTGCACAGACCCATTCCTTCAAATCATCATCGCTCCTGTCTTCGCTACTTATCTCCTTAGAGAACGAAAAATCTAAGCAAAAAAAATCGGTTAAACACAAACAGAAAATGACTAAGCGGAAAGTAGCTGCGCCATACAACAAAACTACGTTTCAAAATTGTGTACCAACCTAGAAAAGCATGCAAATTAAACTTGTGCGAGGATTAAAGTGAATTAATAAAATGTTTGCGAAATATCAAAAACAGGTTCAAAATTCACATTTATTTCCCAGAATATTGGAAACAAAACCATAAAATAAGTGATCCACAGTCATGCATCCTAAAGAGAAAGCATGGAAATAGCTACGTAGGACCACTAAGCAAAGATATGTTCAAGTATATATATATATAAGATAAATGGACTAGAATGAAAACAAATCAAAATTACCCGATGTTGAGCTCACCGCAGTATTCAGAACAGAACTTTGCGCAGGGTTTTTAGGATGCACGGTATTCAGATGTACTTCAAGTTTACTGTAGCTACTGCATTTAAAGGCACAGACATCGCAGCTATACATGATTTCAGCAGAACATAGTTTTACTTGATGATCCGTCACCAAATGTTGCAACATATTAAACGCATATTGCTAGAAAAAGTTCGGTGTTATAATGAAAAACATATCAGTTGAGATCGAATTAAAACTACTGAATTTTGCACAGTGGAAACAATCTGAATGACGGAGAACAAAGTATTACCTTGCCGCAATGCTTGCAACGCCCACCATCCTCTTTTTTTTGTGCTTTTGTTAAGAGATCAGAAGTAACGAGTCCATGAGCCATGACGAGATGTCGTTCCAGTCCCTCATAAGTCCAAAATCTATCACGACAACGACTACATGCCAACGGTGCACCCTGCAACAGACGATTTTTCATATTTCATAGCTATGAAGAAATACGTATTCGACAAAATAAAAAAAATTGTAATTTTCAATTAATGATGCACCATCTCAGGAAGGAAAATGAATAAACCATCTACATAAAACAGAAACACCAAACTACATCATGAGGAAAAAAAACACATGAAATTTTTGTTTGCCTGCTGCATATCAGATGATGTTTTCCCGCGCATCTGTTTATGAAACAGCTGCAAATGTGTCAGGTAACGATCCCTGTCCTGGACATTCTGATCACAGATTTCGCAAACATTGTTATGCCCAGAAATAATTCCACTTAACTGTGTGCGAGACGCTGGAACCTATAATTAAAAGAGAAAGAGAAAGCGCAGAAAACATAAATTATCGACGACAATGAAAAATACGAGCACATTTATAATTCAGTGTAGCATATCAGCATTAAGTACTTACAAAAGAAACCAACGATTACTGAAAGTCTCTTTTAGGGAGATCGCAGTTAAAATGTTTTGCCAAAGATCTTATTTTGCACTAAAATTATTTCGTGACGGCATCACGGCAGCCGATGCGACCCATCATAAATGTAGCCGAAACTATTGAATCCTGTCTGTACTATGTCTCCATAACAACCACAATACAAGATTATCCATTATTTGGTTACGATTCCCGTGAAATGAAAAAAAAAAATACTTGCGATGGTGCCCTAATACGCCCAGCAAGTGAAGTGGCCGCATGATGGGTCACAGTTGCTCCACGGATTCCAGCAGCTACCCCACGTTGGGCGAATAAAGACAAACCCGGAGTACGCATTCCACTAACAGCGGCACGCTGTAACTGTTGCTGCATTGCTGAAAATATAGTAACATGTCAAAGCAAGAAAAGATTTTGAGAATCTATTCAAAACTGCAAACTGAGAAGTGGAATATGTAACCTGTTTTGAATTGCAATTGCATAAAAAAAAAACCAATAGGCATAAAAACTCAGATTTCCAACACTGATCAAAAGTCACATATTTTGTTGCCTTACCTGCCAAAAGACTTGGATTCCCCATTAACGAAGACATCTTTGCCTGCTGCTGATGATGAGCTACCGCTTGAGCCGCTCTTATCCTCTGCTACAAATTACTTAAATTATCCGGCACAACCTAATATAAATATTGAGAAATCACCATCATTCTGTAGTTTCTTTTCATGAAAGATATTCTCAAGACACAATAACCTGGATATTTTCCATCCTGAGCTAAGAAGCAAAATACAGACCATACCCTAAAAGCATGTAAAAACTATATGTTGTAGATGCAAAAAAGTCAGTCCTAAATAGAACCTGTTGTAAAAGGAGTGCAGCTTGCTGTTGCTGTGCTGCCAGGAGTGCCGAATTAGTAACGGCAGTCTGACTCCGTCGTTGCTGCAATTGTTGCTGCTGCTGTGCGAGCTGAACACGTTGCAGCTTCTGAAATTCAAGAATGGATAGAAGGAATGATTAATGATGACAGAATTCTGTCCAAAAGTTTTAGGATATCTAAACAAAATGAAAGGAAACAATGTACCAAAATAAAACTTACTACCATTCAATCATAAACAAAAGCATTTAAACAAACCTCTACTTGTTGCCTTTGTGCCACTTGTTGCTGTTGCAGTATCGTAGGATCAACAGGAGGCTTATCCCACAGCCAATGATTAATGGCACTAACGTCTTGAGGATGCTTTGGTGCCATTATCAAGCTAGAATACAAGCTGGAGGTAAGGTGAGAAATGCGAACCATTACATCAATCCTGATCGCTGGTCCACAAATACAAGATATAAAAACCGACCTGTTTTCCATGACCCGCTGAAAATTTCAAAATGTTTATTTTATGAACATAACGCTCACTCACCGCACTCTATTCAGATCTCTTCGACACATTTTCAGGTGCTGGTCTCGTTGTCCTTTATACATGAAGTCTTCGTTACAACATGGACAAGGGTTTCGAGGTATAGTTTCTTCTTTTCCAGCCACCAGTTCGTGTTCCCTTCTGAACTTCCAAAGATTAGAACTCTTCGATTTCTCACGCTCAAAATACTCTATTAGATGACGACAGTAATTACTCATGCCTAAGAAGGAAAAAAACATACAGATAATGCTGCGAAATCATATTTTCATTAGTAAAGAATTCAGGACATAGTGCACATTGATATTTCCTCCCATCAAAATGTGGTGTCTGTCGATGTACCGAAAGAATGATTCGCGATTCAGTTCGGAAGTTGCACAACTGGCAATTATATTGTTTCAGCTTATACGGTTCATTTTTTTTCCGCAAAGCTTCCCAAACCGGTTTAAGCTGCTGTGCAACCTTAAACACATTTTCAGGAAATTTTGTACGTCCATGAAACTTTCACTGAAGTATTAAAGGGAATACTTTCTCAAGACTATGAGTATCGGCGTAAAAAAACTGCGTAATAAGTTAAAATGTTCGTCACTGAAATTAGGAAAAAAAAATCTGAAAACCTGTTTATATGTTTCCATATTTTTTGGAGTTTCTGGCAAGTTCTTTGCATGGACAATGTCAGAATATGTAGATTCCTGAACAAGATCTTGACCAATGTCCATCAACAATTTAGTCATATGAGGAGCAGGGTGACCCAATTTAAGCAAATGTCGTTCGCGCTTTTCGGCTTCGGAAAGCTTTGGCCTTTCGTCACCGAACATCCGCCCTATTACTTTTGACAAAGGTGCATCAGGATCATGTTCGATCAACAAATCGACAACCTGTTTTCATAAACATCTGCGCTTTAAATATTTCGATTTTTAACCTCTCACCGCATTTTAATTTTATTGCAAGCAAAATATTCTCATGAAATCTGACTGAAAAATACCTGCGACGGTGGGAAACTAATGGTGTTCGGCAATACCAGTTGCTTGTCCAGTATAAGTTTCCGAACTGATAGGGGTTCACGTTGGACTTGAATATTAATGGCTCCTAATAATGCATCCAAAACCTTCCTGCATAAAAATTGCAGTAGGAATAAAATTCTGAAGACCAGAAATGATCAATTCGTGATCCATAACTAACATAGCACAGCTTTTTCTAATCAAAATGAACAAAACATTAAAAAATCTTTCGTGCCGAGCATTCTTCATCAATTTTCATGCAACCATCGATATGCAATTTGTATACTCATACTTCTTATGTATGACAAATACCCAAAAACAAAAAGCATGAAATAATGAAACCAAAGAATTATATCCTTAAATCCTCAAAGAACTTCCTCACCTTTCAACGTTCGCATTCTTCTCAATTGCATCTTTGACATAGGCCTCCAACTTGTTCAGTAAAGCTTCACCGCTTGTCAATTCTGGTTTCTTTTCCCCTACCTAAAATGTTATTCGTCAAAAACCCTGCAAAAATTTACATGTTCATTCACGATATAATCTGGACTTTTATGAAAGATTTAACAAAACCTGAGTATCTGGATCGTCTGGCACCGGTGATTTCGCCTTTTTCTTTTTTGCAGGTGGCTCGCCGACAGAAATAAGTTCGTCATGGTCATCATCTAAATCTGCAAAACTAAGTTATATGCATACAAACAGGATTTAACTGTGGTAAAAGTAATTCACCAATCAAATACTTTCCAAAAATGCAGTTTAACCAGGCCTAGTGAAAACTGTGAAAATTAAAAGCACGCGTTCGGTATATTAACATTCGCAAAAAATCCAATAATTAAAACATTGCTGTTTTCACATGTGAAAAGCAGACAGGGAGAACAGAAAACACAGTGAACAAAAATACTACGTTTTAACAACTCACAATATGGATCTCGATGCATGTCAATAAAAAAGGAACCTCGATAAGAGGAATTACAAAGAGCGTCTTCTATGAATATTAATCAGTTAATGCAACAATTTCGCTAAAATTGCAAAATTTTTTACCTATGCATTCGACAGCTGTCGTTTTATTAGTACGATTTTCAGTGAATATCGATGATTTTCCATTTCCTTTATCTCCGCAAGATTCATTTTCCATCGCACCCAACCCATTAGAATCTGTGAGATATATAGCAATTGACTCAGGATTAATTCAACCAGCTTATTTTAAATAATACCACACTGCAATCTGTTTTGAGTAAAATGTACATTATCAACTTGCCAAAATTACTTGCAATTTATCAAACGGCATAAATCCCAAAAATGAAAATTCTACATTTTGAAACAATCTTTAAAACACACCCTTTTTATTGATGGTGCTCAAATAACCATTTTCACAGGAAAAAGTCGGCCTGGTGCAGTCATCACTATCCCTATCATTCCGAGATTGTTCATCGATTGTAGTATTTTCATTAATCCAGACCCCATTTTTTATCACCACTACTGACTTATCCACACAATTTTTTGAAGTGTTATCTGCGATCGTCTTCCTTAGCGAAGTCTATAAGACATGTTGTTATCACAGCTTCATAAACTAAATGTTTTGTGAGAATTATAGCCTCACAAACAAATCAGAAACCATCTACATACCAAGCCCATCACTGATCTCTACAACTGACTGACATGTAAAGGTTTGGAATACAACTTAGCTAAAAAACCATGAATGCTGACCGCGAACTGTTAGAAGAAATCAAAAACCTACTTGTAAAGTAGTATCCACAGCAACACCAACTGATGCATGCATTTCGTTGTCAGTTACTTTACACTTGTTAGCCGTCGAATCATCATCCAAAGTAATCATTTTATGACATGCACAGCAAAACCAGAACGGCTGAAACACCAACTGAAAGCAAACACCGTGTACTTCAAACACGTCAGTGAAGACCATGAGACAATACTTCGAGACACGTAAAATACAATGGAAAAGCATCGGATTGAGATCCTAAGAATAATAAGGTGAGTCTAACTCAAGCAAATTTTTGTACAATTACACAAGGGACGAATCAGTCATAATCAACAACATGAGTACTGAATCAAACGGTTGGAGTGCTATCAAAAAGTGACCCCTCAAGCCCAGCATAAGTTTCATAGACCAGCAGTAATACAGAAGGATTATCGTGTTATGGTGACGGAATGAACAAAGAGATTCGGCGCAGCTGAAAACCAAAGGACAAGGCCACAATTCTTGTATATTCTTGAACAGTGATGTACAATCCGCTTCTCAGTTCACTTTCACACTCGTGAACGTAACGGAACTGCTTTAATGGTCTCCTTCGATAATTGACCTCTGATAAAAGAGATGCGGAATGAATCTTCAAGGAGGGTTGGCGATCTGCAACGGATGTCCCAGTATCAACTTAACCTGTCAGAATTGCCCGGTAAGTTGTCTGGACAGATTTGAAACTTCGTAAGCACGTCAACAACAGTGAGGCATAAAGGTTCATATAATGTGGCTTAACAGCGACGAAATTGAAGAACGAAAGTCGTTCGTAAGGGTCTCGGTCGAAGTTCGCAATGCGTTTGGTATTGGTGGGTTAGAGCTGCCGCGTGCGAATTCAAGCAGTCGCCGCATGCGAGAGCGTCCACATATCGATCGATCCCAGAGCAACATATACCGCTGCACAACAATGTATACTGACGGTGGCGGTCCACCTCAACTGAACACCGAAGCCCATTCGACAGCAATGGAAAGGAATCTGACCGTGATTGACTCGAAATCATCGGTGTGATCAGTGTGGGGAAGGAAAGACAAAAAAAAAAAATCCCTTTGCGAAAAATCTACTTAACCCAAGCGATTACCTAATTGAGGAACTCTGGTAACAGTCTACGTATTTTTCGGGTTTATGGCCAGTGGACCAACATTTTCAGCACGACGCGCATTTTTGACTCGAACCTGTGCACTACAAAACTTGTGCAAAACGATGTTTAACAGTAAGGCTGTGGACAGCAGGTCTATTCCCCGATCCAAATTCATGAGTATTTGCAAAATGAGACGAAAAATTTCGTCTCAATATTCTGGAAGAATAAAATGGAACCGATCAGAGAAAATGAACATTAGGAAATTCGTTCCTAGAAACATAATCTTCACATCAGTCCCATCAGCAGTTTTATGTATCATTAAAGTTCAATAACAACACACTTTTTAAACCTTTCCCTTCACCTATCTGCTTATCCTGTTGATAAGTTTTGTACGATAGCGACTAAAAACACGTCTAATGTAACATGATTTTAAGATCCGTAGTTTGCCATTTACAAAAAACTTCTGAATAAGACTGATGAACTGAACTCTTCAGCTTGATCCGCAAATCTAATCAATATTTTTACTTTTCAAGCTAAAAAGAACGATGCCTCTCAGCAAACGCTAGTTAAGAAATCCATTTCATATGCCACTAAATATTCAAATGATGGACTAACAAAGTCGACGTCAGGTTTATTTTCATAACAGTTCTAAATAGGTCAAAGCTCAACAACTGGAATGCACGTTTCACCTTCCTCCCATAAAATAAGTTCAGTCAACCCTTACCAAAAGGTGCACATCACGGCTCAGTACTTATGAGGAAGATATTAAGAATTTCGTAAGGATTTGTCCACATCACACAGTACACAGCTCAGAAGAGCCATGTTAGCGCTCACTGTTAATATTCAAATTTAAACACCAGAAAAAAGTACAAAAGACTTGTCTCTAACCATTATTTCACCTTAACCCCCATCATACACACAAACACACAGGCACACAGACACACACACATACACATACACACATGGACACGCACACGCACAAGCATATATGCACCGTCGAACTATATATATTGTCCACAAAATTCTTTAATTCAGGTCCAAAAATAACCAGCTTATTACATTATGTAATTCAGGTCCAAAACTAACCAGCTTATTACATTCTGTAATTCAGGTCCAAAAATAATCAGCTTATTACACTCTGTAATTCAGGTCCAAAAATAACCAGCTTACTACATTCTGCAATTCAGGTCCAAAAGAACAACCAGCTTATTACTATTTTCAAATAGCAGAAGGATGTCACGCTCTGGTCCCGTTCAGCTAAAATTATGTCAGTTTTGCAATACTTCCTGATATTTCCTCAATAGCAGTTGAATATTAACTAAAAATTCCTTGTCATTCCACACCAAAGCACAGCGAAAGACAAACAATTGGGATCCGTGCTTGCTTGACCCACCACTCATCCCACGCGCACGTGACCACTTATACCTTTTAGGTTTGTGCGCCTCTTAAAGCTCAAACACCCAAATTTACTTTTGCATTCACAAACACGCACCGATACCAAACGAACTGACTGAATTGATCGACCTAATGCACACTCAGAAATAATACCCCGTAGTGCTACATCATCTCCTCGCCTACCTTTACCGCGTCGTCGCGCGGTAGCAAGATACCAGTATTGCAGTAATTGTGTACGTCACTGAATAGGCAGACGACTACCGTCTCTGTTCCCCAGTTTCTATCTGGCTTAGTGTTCCAGTTTTTTTTGGCGGAAACGGTGTTTCAATACGGTTGAAATGTCCTAATACCTTTTAATACTCTGCTTATCTCACTTCTGGTATTGTTGAAGAATTCGGAGCCTAAGCTTCAAAGAAATTTACCTCGATTCTGAGTCATTGTTTTGCTGATCTAGAAGCCTAAACTGTTGTCGCATTATGGCTCCAAGTTCAAAATCTTTGTGGCCCGTAAACCAGGGCGCATCACGATATTCCTCAAGTCAGGTTAAAAATGAATCGTTCCGTCGTGATATTTCGAAAGCCAGAAATTTGGACATCACTTTTTTAAAACACCATTAAAAATCAGGAAAAACAAATCACCATCGAATTATTGCGTCTATTGCTTGGAGGAACTACTGAATAAATTACCAGAAGTATAATCCCAATGAAGTATTGCTAAACACCAGGCGAACTACAACCGAAGCAGAAAAACTAAAAGATTCACGTTAGGAGACCGGGAACACTTCATTAACATGAAGTCAACCTCATGCTCAGTCTTTCGACACCAATAGCTAAATCACTGCAGAACGTATCCATTTCCCCACTGTTTTTGAGCACTATGAGTTAGTGTTGGTTGATTCATGCTTGGATGTTAAAAGTCTTCGAGAGATTTGTAAATATCAAGTTTTTCTACTCGAGATCAAAGTTTTTCTTCAATGTAGCATAACACCAAAGTCGATTTTATGCAGCCGAAAATATCGCAAAGCAAGACTCGAAAGCGCCACGTCCCTCTCTCACGTTCATAACGTGTTAATTATCATCAGAATATGTTGTACTGGTGTTTTCACAAAAGCTTTACAAAAAAATCAATGTGTAGATAACTAATTTTTAAAAGATGGTCTGATTTTTTGGCCTCAGTAGATAGTTCAAAGCTGAAAGCTTCCAGGTTCTCTAGTTGCCCTACTACTTGCAAAATTGCTGTGCTACGTAACCAGACAGTTGTGGGAAGACATCAGCATAATGATGTTAGCAGTTCAGTTAAACATCGGCGCAATGGTATTGACAATCCGATTACCGGTTAGGCTACAAGTGGTTAAGTGCAGTTATTCCATCGTTCAAGTTCATTCTTATGGTTCGTTGTGTCTGTGAATGATCAGGCAGCATAAAAAACGTTCGAAGGATTTGTTCCCAGTGAAGTTACAACTTCCAGAAGTTCCATTTCAGTAGTAATTATTTTTGCTTGCATGACAGTTACTTCAAAACATTATTTAAAATCTCTTGTTGAGGCTTTATGACGCCTCGAGAAATAATGAACTCAGTTATTTGCAGTGTTTGGTCTGGTCTATTGAATTAAAGCATTATATGTACCTGATCTGTCAAGTTATTGCACATAAGTTACGTTTGTCTTTATGAAGCAGGTAGTCTGCAACTTTCAAATGAACGATAGGTTGCTTCAAAAGATATCAATTTTTTTTTTGTACTTCAATGTGTTTTGATGTCAGTCGCTCCTCTAACAGCGAAGTAGCAATGTCCCCAAATCAATCATGACAACTTCCATACTTCGAAATTTGGGACATTGCATTTCTAAGTGAAGATCCTAACGAGAATTGGCCGGTGGCCAAATTTTTTGTGCACACTTCGTTTGGATGATGGTTGAATGATCGGAGATGGTGTCAGCGGTGCATTAAAAGAGCGGATTGATTGTCATTTGGGAAGTAAATAGTTTCGTGTTCAAGTGTCAAAAATTCTAAAATCACGTTTTGAGCCAATGGGCTCGTTAGAATGGTTGGAGCGATCATGAAGTATAGGAAAATAGAGAGTTCGAGGTTGCCTAGTTCTTCACTGTCATACAAGCTTTCCCAAATTCCAGATGACAAATTCAAGCTACTTATGAACGGTGAGCTCTTTCTTGTTTTTCATTTTTACTTCTAGATTGTATTTTTTCATCTGCTGAAGACACTTTGAAGTTAATTGGGCGCTCCAGCATCTTAACGATGCTCTTTTCTTCAAAACAAGTGAAAGTCATTACCAGTATATGTAATTTTAAGAAAGATATACTGGGAGATGTTCTCCATGTAAACTTATCATTTATGATCGAGCTGTAACTAACCTTATTCAAAGAATTCGTATTAGCCCTAATATTGTTATTCATCTTTGAAGATTGTTTTAGTTTTCACATTTTTACAAATTTTTGTCATTCATGTCATCTAAAGTTTTTTTGCAGGCGCATTATCTCCTTTACGTACAAGGCGTGGATCTCTGAATGATTTTGTTCCGCCAACACCTGATTTTGCCGGATTTGATTATTTACATGAATGCCCTAATTTACTAGCCGTTACAAATGATGAAGACTGCGAAAATGTTGCCGTTGTCTTTTCTGATTTGGTGTTTTTTTTTTTTTAAAACGATGTTTACATATTTCTGTTGTTCTTCTGCTGAATTTGACGTAGATAGTTTTCAATGTCTGGCTGCATGTGGCACCGTACATTAGCAAAAGTACCTGAAATTTTTATACCTTAACAAACATCTAGGATTTCAGGATAAATTACAAGTAGAGCTGGAGCAAATACTGGTACATACGACGGATCATCAGAAGAAAATTTACGGAGAGATTACCTTCCTCACTACTGGCAATTATCCTTCCGAAGATATCTCATGCAGGCTGATGCCTGTATATGAGCTTAAAACTTCGGAACCATTACCTAGCTGTAGTAAAAATACAGAGAGAGGACTGTAAGTTTTTGGGAGATTTACTTAAAGCTTGCACTCGAATTTTTTAAATATTCTGTTTGGATATTTATTATTGCTTGTAGTAGCCGTCTTCAGTTTTTTTTTTTGGATTCAGAATAGTGGAAGACCCACGCACGGATGATGAAATAAATTGGCTGGATGAAGGTTTTGATGTTTGGCCACCTGTTAATTTATCCCAGAAATTTTGGGTTTTCGCTCGTGAATATCTTGATTTCTTAGATGAAGAATACTTGCATCAGTGGTGGTCAAGTATTGTTCAACTTTTTAGTAGTGGCGATATTTCAAAGTTGCGGTCCCAGTTATGTTCAGGTAGTTTTGTCCGCATATCTTGATTTACAGATGACGAAAATAGTGCTTAATCTTTTCTGGCTTCCTTCAGATGGTTTGAAATTTAAAATACATGTTTCATGGCAACTTGCTTTGCTTAGGAAAACGCAGTCATAAAGTGTTTGTTTTTAGATTTAGAACACGGATTCTCGAAGTTCCTGAGAATTTTAGATTGTTTGATTTTATGATCCCTTTTAATTTGTTAGGAAGAGGAGACACTTGAATACGGAACTGGAAAGATGGGTTATTGGTAACAAGTATAAAGATCGGTGGACCGGATAAACTGTTGCGAATTTTTTTTTTTTCATAACAAATTTGTTCGGATTCTTTTCCTTACTGATTGATAAAAAGGGATTTGTCTCCTTCTGGTATTCAGGAAGAGCTGTCTTTCTGTGAAAACAATAGTGTTTTCTTTTTGTTTTCGTTTCCAAGGTCCTTTTCCTTGGCGGTGCGTTGCGAATATTCAACCTGATCGTTGAGTTTCTTCGTAGAAGTTCAGGGACAAATATTCCACCTATTGTCGTCTGATACTTTTGGATTCTTTCGAATCTGTACTGGTGTGGTTTTTTGTACGTGAACTGTGGGAGACTTCGGGATATAGAATACTTTTTTCTCAAACTTTGGTAATTAAACCTTTATTCGTGTAGGATAATGAACTACGAACGGGTTAGAAATACGAATACAGTACACAAAGTGATGACAAATCCAAAATAGTTATGAAGTATGCTTCGGAGCGGGTTGAGATGGTCGATCTTAGCTGTGAAGTGAGTAAAGGACTGACTCGGAGTTACAATCCACTGTTTATATACAAATCATTCCATTAACGTGGGCCAATCAGATCGGGACACATCGTACATGACCAGTTGTCGGGCAAAAGCACATCATAAATTCGACATTTTGACGCCATCTTGACCCTTGCGGCTCTAGCTTCGCCATTTGGCGACAAATTATTTGGTACGCAGACATTTTGAATATTGCTTTCATATATTGGTTTTTTCGTAAAAATTTCATTTTTCACGACATGAGCTGTGTACAATCTTACGTTGAAGTGTTTCAAAACTGTTTATGCAAACCTCATTTTAATGCATTGCAGTGATAGCGAAGAAAAGCACTCATTGTGAAGCCATATTGAATGATCTTAAAACCTGTTCATTGCCATCTTTTTCGAAATGGGATCCATCAACACCATTCGATCGAAACAAGTGTGACAATTAGTTTTTTTAATTTTTTTAAAAAATTTAGGAATCGGTTCTTTTTTAGGTTGGCCCTTATGATGGATTTATTTAGTTTTACTTTATTACTTTTGTATACTTATAGGTCTTTTATATACAGTAAAAATATCTCTTCATCTGTCGTTCTGAAGCTACTTAAAAACGATTCTTCACCACCGCCGAATAAAATAGCAAGGTAGTTAAGATCAACGCATTTCTTGCAAAGAAGATTTTTGGCTTCATTTCTGCTTGCTGACTATAATCGCATTTTCTTTTTAGGTATGAGAAAAGACCTCCATTGCTGTCTTCAGAAAAGACTAAATCATTGCTCGATGGTCTGATCAGTGCGTATTTCGATGAGAAAATAGGTATCATTAGTAATGATTATAATGGTATGCTTTCGAAATTAAATGGAAAGGAAAAGTTGTCTCTTTAGTTAGACTTTTGCGAGTGTCTGTAGAGGTATTGTGGATAGAAGGTAGATAGGGTCAGTACTTATAAGTTTAAACTGGAAAGATCAACTGAACCCAAAGGCTTAGCATTTGTTCTTAAGTTCTGACACTTTTAGAGAAAGACTCTGCTTCATTGGTTCACTTTGTCGGTGGCAATTGGATAGTGCAAAATGAAGAGGTTGAAAGGGAGGAAGCTGTTCCCGTTGCTTATCCAAATGGCCTGATATCAAATGAATATGATGTCGGCAGTTGTCGCGATACATTAGAAATGCTGAATTATGCTTTAGCTGGTTACCTCAGTAAATTTGGTAATGTAATTTGCTTCCACTTTCTGGAAACCCAACAGAGTTATTTTACAGTTGTGAATCTGGTGGTAAACTTTTGAACTTTCAGATAAAAGTCCTGATGCGAATAAGCAGAACAGAATAATTAATGAAATTATCAGATCGGAAGATGTACAAGAGCTAATTGGAAAATGTGCATCCGAAAAGAAATATAGTGAGGTTAGCAATTATGCTTCATTTAATGGAACGATATCTCCGATGTCCAGGCCATGTCTTATTAAATTTTATAGTGCTTTATTATTCTGGTTTATTTTTGGATTCCGAGTATAATACTTGATACAGAATGAAGTATCAGCAACCATGAAGAAATTGCAAACGGAGCTAAATGAAAAAGAGATACCGTGGCGTAATATGGTTGCTAAAATTTGGCACCGCTTACTCGCTGAATATTTGCGAATGAAGTTAGAACAAGCTCTTGATAAAGCAGATCAAGAAGTAAGTTTTTCTTTCCAACCTCTTCAATTTTTCAGTTCTTTCGGTGGATTTTTATTGCTGTTATGAGATTATCAGTAACTTTTATGTTATTTTTTGCTACCTAGTTTTTTGATGTTTTTGAAATGGCATATTTAACGAGTTCTCTGCAGATGTTTCAAGTGTACGATAAATATTATTCGGAATTTCCGAAACGACAACCAATGAATGAGCAGGAGAGGGAAGAATGTCGGTGTATTATGCAACGAAGGAATGATGTAGCCCAGGCGTACTACGGCAAAAAATATGCTGCCTTAAGCAAATGGGAACGTAAGCGTTAGGATTTAATTAGGGTTTCGAGCAAAATATCGCCGATTTGAAAAAGAGGCTCCAAACGCTTTCATCAAGATTTCATTCATTGTACACTAAACCCACTGCTGTTCTAAGCTATGCTTTTCTAAATTTGCATCGTTATTTAAACTGCCGTTTGACATGAATAAATTATATTGCAGTTTTTCTCAATGATTGTTATAGGTAAGTTTTACCAGCAGTAGCAACAGCTTTATAAGCTATTAGCGACAGGTACGTGTGATAGTATATTTAAAATGCGAAGTATTGTTCTTCACTACAGTTATGATGTGCTCTCAAATGCTATCGGAAAATCTTAAATATCACAGGAATTGATAGGATTAATAAAAGTAGCTAGAAAAGGAAGTCTTGGAAAACAAATAATACTTGAAAATTTCTCTTTCTCCGCTGTTTTTACGTCTGGTCTTTATTTCGTTAGCTGTTTTACTTGTGGTTGGTTGTTTGACATTATGGGGTTTATGGCAGTTTTCCTTTTTTCGATTATTTCTGGGAGATTCTTGGAATTTTTTTAGTAAATAAACGAAATTTTCGGATAAGGTAGGTTGTATCAAGGATCTGAAATTCGACATATGTCCGAAAAACAAGAGTTTGGATAGAAATAGTGAATATAAAGTGTGTTTTATCAAAAATATCGAGTTCTACAATGAGTATGAAGTTGGAAGTTAGAAAAAATTTCAGTTCAGGCTTGTTATTCGGAAACTTAAACAATGTTGGGTGGACTCCTACAACTGATTAGTGCTCTGTCATCGATCTTTTATTGTGGTTCTTACTATATGCCACGGAGACGATTAGCGTTTGAAATATTTCAAAATTAAGTGAATTATCCATGAAGGTTTGGTAGGGACATTAAAAAATAGCTCCCTAGTGTATTTAATTTTCAAGCTGTAAATAGTGTGCAGACTGTACTGACGCAGTTACGTAAGCGAACGTGGTTCATTCCTTAAACTTTCTGCAGGTTGATTAATGATATTTCAACTTGTTCTTGCTTCCACTTGTTATACATGATGAATGCATTTGATGCAGTTTTAGAATTTTCGTTGCAAATTCAACATACAATTATGTAGGAAACGTGAGAAGGTTCAGATTTTGGTGGAGTAAGATCTTCATTTTGGTAGTTTAGAAGCAAGGTGAACGCTTCGATGAAAATGTTAATGCAAACGCTATATTTCATGCTTTGTCCCAAACATTGTATTTTATTGAAATACATATATATATATATATATATATATATATATATAATGCGTTACGTATTTTTGAATATAACACATAAAAATATATGTATATCAAAGACTGTAAATTGTGCATTATCGTGCCCACTTAATGCTCGGTGCGAGCTTTGTAGTCATATTTAACACATGTTTCTGTGAATATGATGTTGCGTACCTTTGTTTGTTCATTGTTTTACCGTGCCGTTTTGATATGCTTTCTGAAGAATTTTGTTTTTAATCATTTTAGACTTTTAAAATTTTACAGTTCATTTTGACAAAACTACATTTTTGGAAATTGCATGAAACATAAGTATCAGAGTGCATTTGGCGGAATTTTTGTGGAAGCATGTGTTATCGACATTTTAGGAATCCAGAGAAAATCTTTGCAAATTTCTCCCAGGTTGGAAGTGATCCAATTCACGAAAAGGTGTAAATATATTAAGGGGTAGGGAATTTTTCTTTTTTGTGTAGGATATCCTTTTTGCTGTTTGGACGGTTTATAATAATGGGGATGAAGTGTTTTTGATTAATTGACGCTCAAGTGTCGCGAAAATTTGGTCTAATTCATTTCTTGGCTTGTCACGGTGGACTCTTGTCTTTGAGTGTTGAATCCGGAGAGGATTTTTGGACACTGGTTGTTACCTTTCGAGGGTAAGGTAGATTTTCTTTCGGATCGGAATCCTTTTCATTGAACTCCAGAAAAAGAACACTGAAGGTTATCCTAGTTTATGCGCCAACAAAAGCCTGAGATGACGACGAAATAGAATTCTATCGCGAGTTTCATATGGCGGAGCAAGAAAAGTCAACCTGCACAATCATCGTGGGCAACTTCAACGCCAAAAGTGGACACGGAAAACCGACCAAAAAATACATTGGACGGTACGAAATAAAGAGGCTCTACAAAACTACGTCTGCAAAGTTAACTGTTAAATGAAATCTTAGACATTCACTGGTGGTGCATACATTTGCGGCTGAAACACTTGCTAAACTTTTTGTTTAGTTAAATCACTATTAAATAAAGATGAAGAAAGAAAAAGTGCCAATTTTACTTATTTCAATATAATTGCAGAGCGCGTGAAACATTAGTCATTTTTCGGGGTGGTAAAGCTTTAAATCGCAAAAGAAATGTTCTTTTTCAGCTTCCAGTTGCAACTTATTTAATAAAATTTTGGTGTTTTGCTATCAACACATCAATGAGTTACCGCTTACGCTTGCTTATAAATTCATCATATCTCACAGTGAATTATATTCCGTTAAAATTACTTGATCCTGAAGTTGGAAGTACCATAATATCTTTCATGAAAATTTATTTTTTTTACTCCACGGAACGTCCAACGATTTGATAGATCCGACCAGGGTTAAAGGATGGAGCAATGTAGCAATAATCAAATGATCCAATTTGTCGTGAGAAGGTAATTTGTTAATCAAATCAATGATAGAAGGCCGTCAGCTATCAAACATTAGTTCACCCTTTTTGACCTGTCACTCTTGTGTGCTTATGTTGTTATGTAAAGAATGGGAAATACATCTCATCGGTTAAGAGTTACTTTGATAAGAGAATTTGCACCTTTCAAAGGAAACAAAGTTTAAAAGCAAGTGTCTAAAGTGCATCGTCCTCAATTTTGTATAAATTTTCACGCTGATAGATGCTCGTTCTTGTAAATAAGTGATTGTCAACTTTTTTATGAATGAAGTGAAATCTTTCACTCTGCTAGTGTGTTGACACAGCAAAGTATTGCTCTAAAATTCCTTTCCTAAACTGTGCAGTCTTTTGCACAGTTTAGCGGTCAAAATTAACAAGTGTAAGGCCAACTTATATTATTAAGAAAGGACGTCTTGACCAAGATTTAAGCTTAAACACTCACATTTAATCGAATCTCTATGGGGTTGTTTGCAACATCGTTCTTTTTAATTAATTATATTAAAACTTTTCTTTTAACACTTTTTCTTTCTCCTCTACATCTACCGAGACATTAATTTTTTTTAGAGTTCCTTCAAGATGTTTGGAGTAGTCCATGAAACTTTCTCCATTGAGAAGTCCAAATTTCACCCACTCATTTATATTCTCGGAAAAATCAAATGATATCCCAAAACATTTTTTCCCAGCAGAGAAAAAAACATTCTAGCTAATTATATATCAACAGCTGTAAAATTAAATTTAGTGTTTCTAGCATGCAGAAAGTTTCGACTTCATAAAGCCTCGTAAAAAATTACTCTTTCGCTTACTTGATTCTGCAAAGAAATACAAAACGGACAGAAAAGTTGCATATATGGAAATGAATTCCCCTTTTTTTTTCAAATTTCTCCTTCTACAGTTTACCATTAGGCATGACCAGTAGTGTCCACTGAGTGGCACAAATTTAATGTTTTCCAATTTTTTGGAGGCCGCATAAAATTTGTTTCCAATTATTTTTCCTGTTCGCAATCTTTTAGGAAAGTTTTAAACCTTCCAGGAAAGTTTTAAATCCTTCAATGTTGTATCGTTTATGAAGTTTGAACTACAGATTCTTTGCTGAATTGCAATTTTAGAGAGGTATCCCAAGTAATGAGTTTCAAAAGGATATTCCTGGTATGACTTTGGGAAACGGAGTTTTTTTCCGCAAATTTGCACATTCAATGTTTTTTATTTTGAAGTGAAACAAACTATTTCAAGGACTGAACACCAGAAGCGAATTAAGTCGAATTATGGCTTTTATTGTAGGTTCGTATGCTTTATACGGCATATTGATTGACGATAACGATAATTCGATTTACGTAACCGAAGTCAGATATAAATTCGCTCTAATTTATTTGCTTTGTGCTTGAGCGTATTTATCGCTGCAAAAAAACTAACAAGTACAATAAAGGTTTTATATGTTTAAAAGAAAAGATAAATCCAGCATTGGACGATGTTAAAAGCGAGCATAAAAAAATTTATATCGATAAAAACATCTTGCCCTTATGATCTACAGTTTTAGTGTAGTTCATTATTCAGTACCTATTTAATTTTTTGAAATTAAAAAGCTCCATGAGTTATGCATTCAAGTGTAACTTACTAGCTCCTTAATTTGCAGTGGTTCGAACCTCACCTCCTCTGTCAACCTGCGCTTTTAGAGATGATAAGAACACGTAACAATCGACGATAGAGAGGCGGGTATAGTTTATATGGGAGAGGACCGCATTTCCTGCTATTTTCATGAATTCCTTACTTCTTCAACTTCTTGCACATGCAGCACAAATTTCTGATATACTTTAACGTTCTGTCTTTGAGAGAACTAAAATACAGTTCAACAAGTTGACAGCAGCAACTCTAAAAGGAGGAACTAGATGATTTTAAAGCTCTCTGCTAGGTTTCCAGGGTTTGAATTTATATAACTGAATGCTAATATTACGATATAGAAGTGAAATGCAGATAAAACGATATAAAAGTGAAATGAACTTTTCGAATGGGTGCTTGATGGAGAGTATATAGGCTTATAACTGGAAAGAGGCCCATAAGTAATGTCGGCTCTGCTTGATCTTGCTTCAAGGACTTTGTTGCTTTTCCGAATAAAAACGACATCATTTTGCATAACGGGAAATCAATGAGCAGTGAAGGATGAGAGCTAAGGCTTTCTCTCTTCCGCTGTAAGGCCATATTTTGAAGTGTGAGCCGACAAGCAATGTTTTGCAAATTCTGCTTTTTTTTCTCCACTTCTTCCTTTTGTTGTTGTCCGTTCACAGATCGCACCATCGGGGATTGCGATATCCATTTCTACTCCTTTGCATCAAAACAGTACTCGTGATGGTAAGAATTTTTGTCCTGGTTTTTCCAGATCGTTGACTTCTTACGTCTCCGATACTTTTAGATTTTTTCTCTACTAGTGCGGTTCTTTGTACGTGTACTGTGGGAAACTTCCGGACATGGTTTATTGGATCCTCAAGCTAGGGTAATTAAACCACAGAACATATGACGAAACGCATTAGAGATACAAACACAGTACATGTAATGATGACTAAGCCAGCCAATGGCTAGATGTACAATCTTTGTAAAATAAGGAGTGAAATTTGAAGTGGTTTTTATAGTGAAGATAGATGGGCGAATAGTAGATGGATTACAAGGTGATAAGGAACGAAAATTAGATGCAAATTAGGATGTTATAGTTTCACATGGCTAACAGATTTAGAAGATAACAGCTGTGTTCAAAATTTAGTTCTCACGACATTACAGCTTCGCCATTGTGACGACAATGACCAACTTATGTCAAGTCTGTGTATGTTTTTCCTACCAAGTCTTAAAATTTATTTTTCACTTTTATTTTTTGCATCTTTATTCTATATACCAGGGTGGTCCAGGTTTTTTTTCAATTCTTCATTGTCTGTTCACTGTTCAAGACTCTGGTTTTACGGTATAATTCTAAGCCTCATATCAGAATCGAAGCATTTCCATTGCTCATAATAAAGCGATCATTATTGATCTACTTTGTGAAACTGGTATAGTATTCCTTGCTTCTCTACACTTTTTAAGCACGTCATTCTTAATTTTATTAATGCTTAGATTCATGCTCAGACTAAGGAAGTCCTACAAGGCACAATCATTGAAGCTTCCATTTCCAAACTGAACTCTTGAGCTGCGCGACGCTTTTATTTTACAATATTCCATCACTTCAAAAGAAAAAGCAACCATTATGGTTGTTTTGTTTCTCAGCATTCTGCAGATAGGAATTTTATTGCCAGTCTTGGCTGTTTCGGGCTTCTATGTGTTTCTGACGGCCAAATCAGCTCAAATGTATGAGAAAAATAAGAGTTCAGGTGACTCGAAATTTTCTTAGGGTTAAAGAAAAATTTAACCTAACGGTAAATTCTATTTGATCTTCAAGTAAACGACTGGACGCTTTTGATTATGATTTGAAATTGAGAAATGTATTATTGCAGGTATCTCGTCGCATACATCTTGATGTCCCAACGGAATTATCTGTAAAGAGTAAATTTAGTTTGCAGGAGTCAACTATGAAAGTGACTCATAACTGATCCTTACCCGTGGTTATAACTGAAATTTTTTCTGGTGTAGAAACTATCTGCACAAATATTCCGCCGTTGAAGCGGTTTGCCGGTGCGTTATGCACCTTACATCGATCATTGCATGGCTGCTTCCAATTTCCGTAGCTGTTGTCTGCGCAGTGAAATGCTATTGTACAGACGACCATTGTGTGCCCTACGGTGTATGTGAAAGTACGATATGTCTAGTGGGAATACTCAAAAGTTCCAATTCGGTTATTCGAACATGTGGCACCGAAATGATTGGCTGCAAAAGAAATGTTGGAAGGTTTGTTCATTTTTTACTATGCAATCAGAGTGGCAGGGTGTCAAGTTGCTTATCACTGCAAATAAGGAGTGGGACAAATGCAAACATTGAGAATGCACAGAAATTCCCTGTAAGCCAACTTTATAGCAATATTGTTAAACAACAATCATTCTAGTCTTATTCGTACGGAAAAATTAAACTGTTGAGAACTGTCAACGATTAACGAAGGTCTTGAATGCTACATTACTTGAATTAATGCTTAATACTCTAGTATATAACTCTAAAACTTTTAGTTCACTACTGAAATGCTTCTAAATTTGTATCTTGAGTGCAAAATCCTGATTATCTGCTGTTCATACATTCAGTATACTACAGAGAATGACAGAAGTGCATTATTTCTCATCAATTTTTCCAGAAAATTTATTGTTCATCACAGCGTTCATTAACCTTTGGACGGTGCTTCATTCTGGTTGCTTCTTGTTACATTCGAGTCAATTTCTTCGAGCATCAGCGCCTTACTTTTATCTACAAAATATCAGGGTTGAGCTGACATCATAGTATGTCTCCTGTTGTTAGCATATCTGTAGTGATGGGGATAGACTCCGAGCTTTTAAAAATTTGCATTGCCCTTTTGCACGTGGTATAATTACCGCTGCATCGACACAGGAGTGTCAAGTGAATTCTACGCAAATTGAAATAATACTCTCTAAGGACCTTGATAAGAACAGTATATGGACCTAAAATTGTTCTTGATTGCTCAAATTCAGAGCACTTTGCAGTTTCAATTACCATTTTACAATCTTCAGATGGCTTGATTTGTGTGCTTGTGATAAACCACTGTGCAATACGTTTTCCTATCTCAGGAGCAATACTAAACGTGAAGATGAAATGCCTAGTGGTGATTCGCTCATTTTCAATCGCATATACAGGTCAGCTACTAAATGCTTCGTGAAAATATTCAGGAATAAAATTACCGAATACTGAAAGATGTTAATGAAGCGTGATCGAGTACGACATCATTATAAACGTCTTAGACACCTCTTGCTCACTCATACTTCAAATACAAGAGATCGCGTGAAAATAAGGCAAAAATTGTAATTCTAACCAGCTTTACACATCCGTAAAAAATGTTGTGGAATTATGGGACTACCATCTTATTAATATACCTTGATTTGAAAGTTCTGCAGCGGTTTTGGAATCCAACGTTCATGCAGGTTTCAGCATGGATTCGAACCCGTCATATCCGGAACCAGATGCTCCATTATCCACCCGCACATCCTTTCTTACAATACTTCTTGTGGGTGTACCATTAGCAGTCGGAGCTGCCACCGTGATCGTTGTTGCCTTTAATTATTACTGCCATCTGTGTTAATTTTTTTTACTAGATTTAAATTCCTTTATGTATATCAGGATTTGTTTCTGCGTTTCAGACCTTTTGCAAGTTCAAATACTTTTTTTCTTTGCATCTTTTCAGCTGAGATTCGATCCTAACTCTTCTTTCTGCTGCTCCAAGCAATTCGAATTCCAGTCTTTTTCATACATGCTCCTTCCGACAACAGAAAAAATGACATAAATACATGATAAATGAATAAACATATATAAAGAAAACATATATATAGAATCACGTGTGGATTCTCGCCACTTACAAGTTATAAAACTGCATAAAGTTCCTGATAATTTATTCGTTCTTAGAAATTTAATACGATAACAGTGCTCGAAATGCTCAATTTTTGTACTGTGATATCTATGCTATGTGCAACAATGCTTTCATGTAACACTTTAGCGTTTCCAGCAGGTATGAGCTGTCGAAATTTTCAAGGTAAATCAAGCTTGCAAGTTTTAATATAAAAAAAAATTTGGTATTCAATTTAGAACGACTTTGTCTATTGTTTTATCCAAAAGAGATACTTCGTTCTTAAGTCAGAAAATAGCAGTAGAGAAATCTTTTGAGAGCTATTTTATGTTTTCTATTAAAAATTCTATAAGGGACCAGTGTTATTTACGAAAAACTCTTTTAAAGAATGTAAAAGAAGGAATCGACTTCATCCAGAAATCGTAAATTCTTTTCTCGACAACAAAGCTCGGTGGTTCTTTTCAAATAAGATGCTGCGGTGCAAATATTAAAAGGCAAAGTAGGCAATAACAATAACAACCATGTTACAGAATCACAAACAAAGCGGCTAAACATGCAAGATTCATCACCGAATAGAATAATGGAAGATGTCAGACAGTGATTGAATTACAACAATCATGGTAAAGATCTTTAACAAGAGAAAAACCACTTTTGTCATCAGAAGTAAATTCAGCCATACACATTAATCCAATACGATTTGATCAATTGCAGAATTACGTATTTCACTTGAAAAGTTCTAGATGTTTCACGTGCTGTTCAACAAAACTTTTGAGTTGCGGTTTGAGAGCAATGCACACAGCCATACTATCTTCCGTCCATAAATAATAATCGACATTACTGTCCTGAAGCTTCTTCTCCATAATTCGCAACTCACTTTCGTTCGGTATCTATAAAACTAACTTTATTCAATGTTTGAAATATTGCAAGTTCCCATTTAATCTTTCGACTCAAAAAAGCAATGAACATATAAAAATGGAATGAGAACGTTATATGCGACCTAGCGGGGTGCCGAATGACTACCTCGGGACCACACGAAAGCTCAACTCTAGACACCAGCATTTCATCCTCATAAAACGTAAATGTTACCTTCAGCGTTACTTTTCTCAAATGAGAGATATCCTTCATGTATTCCATCACCTCATTATCTTCCCGAAATGTCCATACACATGCAGTGGCCGCATGTGCAGCTTGCGTTGCGAGAGCACCAATCGACCACTTCAAATCAGTGAGAAGATCGGATCTCAGTATCACATACATTACCCGTGAATCAAACCCGGGCATTTTCGACAAACTGTGCGACAACTCGTATCCACAAATCCCTCAAAAAAAGATTTTTCACAAAACGGAAAGTTAAGTACTCCAAAAAACACTGCGTTTCAAATTTTCTAAATGCTTTGAAATCCCAAACTTCGAATTCTGATGTTTCAACTGCCTAGCCAGTGACGAAACCTAACCAATCAATCATCTTGGCTTATTAAACCAGGCCAGGTTCCCCGATAAATTTATTGAACAAGAAATGCAAGAAACATCAAAAATCTAGTGGAAAACTTGGTTGAACATGAACAGCGACCGTAATAAACATCATTTATAAATCCGAAACAATAATTTGGTAGTATTATGATACTTTATATATGCACGTATTCGATCATAGATAAGCATCAACAAATACTTTTCCCTCATTAAAAAATGCTACAAATGAGTCGAGCATTAAACTCAAAAACGGCCAAAAATACAAAGCATCAATTAAAGTAGCGTGTACAAACACTGTAATTTATCCAGTTATGCGTATAAGAAAATAAGGTAAATTTTAAAACTAGAAAACAAAGATTGTGATTTTTTACAGCTTCAAGTCATCAGGCCAAGAGTTTTTCTCAAGAAATGCTTGGCAACACCTTAAGCACTGTTCGTATACCTGAAAACATAACAAATGTCAGTCGATCTGAAAAAACTTATTGGCATAACATCTATTATAATAAATACGTGAAGTTACATGAATATTAAGACGCAAGAACAAAAACACAAACAGAACTCCAGATAAAAAATCAATAAAATAACCTTCTCAAACATTTGCATGCCGCGACTGTAGAAAGGATCCGATATTACAAAAACGCCCTCTGGATCATATTTTCCCAGATATTCGACAATTGCTTTGCTTTTTACATTTCCTCGTAAATTCATCAGATCTCTGATGACGTAAAAAGGTAACAAATACGCACATTTCATATATATGTGTTGGAAACTTCATAATTGTTACAAGATATATTCAGAGACCTGGCATTAAAAACGTACAAGAAACGAGTTAGTAAAAGAAGAGCAAAGTATGTGTCTTTCTACATAATTCTGAATATTCCTCATGATTTTAATTTCTTCTGTTTCTCCGTCTTCTTTCTCCCGCCTCTCTACGAAATCATGACTGCTTTCCGTAACCATAAGACCACTTTCTTCTCAACAAAAAGAATTGAACTTACGTAATATTTTCGTGATCCATACCAAATATATAGTCGAAATGTTGGAAATCAGAGTCAGACACCTGAGAATTTCACCTTATATCGGAAGAATTTTTTTCATGAAGAACCGTAGGCTCACCTCAGAAGTTTCTTCTTCCCCTTACTGGTGTTCCACACAAGTATTTGTCTAAAAAGAGAAAAAAATGAAATGAACTAATACAAACCTGCCGAACATTGTGCTCATAATTCGTTATCCCATGTGCAGCCAGTGTTGTCATTGTCCTTTTATCCGGAGATTTACCAACATGAAAATTGGTTACAGCAGCACTATCCACAATCCACTTTTCCATTATACCTCTCTTTCTAATGAGATCCATAAAAATACCTTCGGCCATTGGCGATCGGCAAATATTGCCTGCACTAGGAGTTTAGCTTAGTACTATAACAAGTTGGCAACATCCATATACCTACAGAATGAAGCGTTCATTTGAAAAGGGGAATGGACCAGGTTCCTCCACTGTGATTCGGAGGTGGTGCCTTACGTACTTGTTAGAAACAGATCTGAAGCAAAAGCACACTTCTTTCTGACTCTTTCCAGAATGCCAAGTGAACATGAAAAATATGAGAAAAGTTATGGCACCTATTTTCACCCTTTATTTGCACTCAAGATCAAAAATATGAGCTTACCTAAGCATACAAAAAGAACACTTTTCTTCCTGCAATTAGCGTTTGCCATTGTTTCGCCTGTAATACCATCCCGAATATAGTTTTCCGAAGACATACAAAGTCCATCCGCAGTATTTAATACTTATTTCTCAACTTCAACTTATTGGGAAGTAACCCCCACCAGTACTATATCAGAAGTTCGAATAAGGAATTTCACTACTTACTTAAAATCAATGTAAGACTGTTCGTCTTTAGTAAATCGTTTCTACAACTGTTCGTCCATCAATCAATGAACCTGCACTCTCAATCGTCTACGCAAGACTTCACCGACAAACTGTTCCTAATCCGATAAATTACCATATAAAGGACGGTCGAACCGTCATGATCCAACCATTTTCTTGCCTATGCTGGATCAACGAGAATCCATACCTCAGGTACGCACACAACGGGATATCACCGCTTGCTCGCCCCATCAAAAAAGCCTTTTTATCGTAGTTTACAGTCACCTCATCTCTAATCGATTTTTGGTGCACCTTCAACATGCAACCCTCTGCACGCTATCCCGCCGTCTGCCATTAGGCTGTGTCTGCTTCACTGCTTCAATGCATCATTACCTCAGTGCTTCAATACTTCAATGCACATTGCACATCCACATCCCTACGTAGTTTAAAAGCCAAGTGAATCTATTCAACCAGCGAAGAGGGAAGGGGGCCAGTGGCTTGTCTCGTTCTGTATCGCAATGGGTTAGTTTTTAAATTGGTAGTAATTTATAATTTTTTCTAGCTTCCAAACTTGAATATTTGTCAACAGTTACCGTCCAACTCCCTGCTTTTCGCTTGCGTTGAAGAGCAAAGCATGAATTGTTGTTTATTGTCAGTTGGTTTTTCTGTCCACTTTCCTTGCGTCGTCTTTTACAATTTATTCATTACGTATTGGTTAACAGTACTTGAAACACTGATTCTTCTGATTGTGTACAGGAGTATTAATGTAATTATCAGGCATGGGGTCAGTTACCATACACTGCCATTTTCACAGTGATGTATCGGCGGTAGCAGATAAACATCAATCTAACTAATATTGATCTTCTGCCTGGATGGAATTGCTGGAAAACAGAAGCAAATGGCAAGACCGATGAAAAATAAATACTTTCAGGTAAAAAATGTTATGTATGCAAGAAGAAGTGTTTTGGCGAGATTGTGAAAGCAGAAGGCGAGAAATACATTCACATTTCTTGTTTTAATTGTTCGAGTAAGTCATTAGATGCAATCTGTTTTAGGAATATGCAAAACGTTTACATTTTCTATAGCATCATTTATTGCACCTGTTTTTTAAAAAAGGATTTTTTTATTTTATTTTACAGGTTCTTTTTTATTTATACAGATCCTTCATTCATCAAATCGCTAAAGTTC
>JABVXS010000213.1:0-44021 GCA_013365335.1 Madathamugadia hiepei
GTAACGTGGACACCCTATACTCGGGCAGTTACTTAAAACAAAGGTGATTAACCTGGTCGCGGAAAGGAATACAGAAACCGAACCGAGGACCGAGCAATCTCAGCGCAGTCAAAACACAGACAACAACAAACAAAAGATACTTTTTTCCGCGACAACATCAATGAATTTTGTGAAATACATCACATACATTCGAATGACTTGATTCACTGCACATGAAATTCAAGTTTCGTATAGCATCATTTTGAGCAATAACTCGACATCCAGTCAAAACACCAGTCTTCCTGAAAAGTAATACCTACTAATAAATAATAAACAACAACTACATGGAGATTCACTTTCATCCAATAAGTATTCGAAAACTCTTTATTGGAAATTCTCAACATAATTTTTTTCACAATCTGAAACTTTTCGAAAGTATGTGAAAACGGTAAAAATAAAATCGTAATAAGATGTTAATTGTACTCAGCAGTACTTTGTAGGCGAGAGATTTGAATAAGTCGCGGAAGAGTTGCCTAACGTAGAAATAATCCGGTTTATCTTCAAATTTCAGCCCACGGCAGTAATGAAGAACTGTTGCGAACTGAGCAGGCAATCCGTGACAAAGAGCCTGTAATAAAAGGAATAAGCCAACATTCGATTCAAAACCAGTAGGTAGCTGAGCATTGTACAGACAGTTGTTCTGGTATAATAAACAAAAGTTTGTAAATAAACGAAAACCAGCTTAGTCAACTAGACACCGCTGTAACTTAAAGTAGGTATCGTGAAAAAATCAATATTTTTTCTGTTTAGCGTTTGCGGGGTCCGCTACTTTGGAACGTTGTCTCCATACGTCTCGGTTCTGTGCCATATTCGTTGATAATCCAGCGATTTTTAGATCCCGATTTATCGTGTCTTGTCACCGTTGTCTTGGTCTTCCTCAGGGTCGCTTACCTTCTACTTCTATCTGAAGAGCTATACTAGAAAGCTTCTGGGTATCGGCTCGTACGGAGTGACCATACCATTTGAGGCGTAACTCTCGCAGTTTGTCAATGATGGGAGCTATCCCGTATCGACGTCGAATGTCATCATTCGTAGCAAGTTCCAACTTTGTTATTCCCGACATCCATCGTAGCATTTTCATCTCCATAGATGCTAGTTTCTGTTCCCTTTCTCTTGCTTTTGACCAGCATTGAGTCCAATACGTAGCCACGGGACGGATGACAGTTCTGTATATTTTGGATTTGAGGCGGTCATTAATCTTGTCACAAGTGATTCCTGTTGTACTTCGCCATTATGTCTAGGCGGCAGCTATTCTCGCGTTGATTTCTTCGTACGAAGGTATTTGATGCTGTTGCACCTTGTAAGATTAACTCCATTGATTTGAATCATGCCCTGCTCATTAGGATTGGTCATGTATACAGTCTTCGTGATATTTAGCTGCAATCCGAACTCTTCCAGGCGATTGTACCAATTCGTTACTTGTTGTTCGAGTTCGGATTTTTTGTTACGGCTAGCAAGATGTCGTATGCGTATAGTAGGGTCCATGGTGCTGGCTTTTGCAAGTCATGGGAGATGGCATCCATGGCCATGATGAAGAGTAGGAGGACAGTGCTGAGCCTTGATGTACTTACTTATCGGGAAATTGTTGCCTTCTTTGTCTTAGAATGTCTCAGTAATTCGATAATTTCTACTGAGATTTGCTGTACAGGTCCGTAGACTGGAGGACATTGAGGAATTGATGCATGTGAGGATTCATCTCGTGACATCATCATGAAGTATTCTCTCCATCGATTTGTTAACAGTTTTCCATTTGCGTCGTTTATGCAGTGGAACTGCTCGATGTCTATCGTTTTCTGGTGGCGATGCTTCATGAGTTGGTATATGTCATTTTCTCTATCTCTTGTATTCAGTCGTTGGTACAGATCGTTGAATCGTCTCTCCTTTGTTTTGGAGTTTTATCGGCCACGAAGGCATGGTATAATTTTCTTTTCTTGCACTATCGTTTTGACCTCATCTGTCCACATCCATGTCGTCTTGTCAATGTATCGTTTCTCTGAAATCGTACCTAGTACTTTATAGCAGCTTCAGTTATTGCTTTATTCCGCTGTTTCAGGATTTCTACGAGCTCGCCTAGTTTTCCCGTGAGAGCCCCAATGTTTAATGTGGCAATTTTCATCTCATTTTTCCGTGGATTCTTTCTCCTGACATTTTTAGTTCCTTTTTGGATTAGCCTACTTTCGTTCTGACTTCGTCCACAAGCCAGAAATCCTTGTACATTGTTCGCATAGACCGTCGTTTTTTGAGTACGCCCTAGCATTATTAAGTATGCGACTAACTTTAACTGACCGGCCTAGAATGCCCTGGCATTCTTGAGTGTTTCACTTTCACTGAAGGTTTGTCATCGATGAGAGCACATCGGGGAGTCGAACCCTTCAGTTTCTTTTGGTATTTTTTTGGTACGTCAACGAAAAAAAAAGCAATATTCAAAATATCTGTGTACCAATTAATTTGTCGCCAGATGGCAAAGGTTAGATAGCGCCACAATATCAAAATTATGATGTGCTTTTGCCCGACGTCTGGTCAAGTACGATGTGTCCCGATCTGATTGTCCCACGTTAATGGAATGGAATGATTTGTATATAAACAGTGGATTGTAACTCCGAGTCTGGGATCGACCATTTTAAGCTCCGAAGTCTATTTCCTAACTACTTTGTCATCACTTTGTGTACTGTATTCGTATTTCTAACCCGTTCGTTGTTTATTATCCTACACGAATTTTTGTTTTTCCTCCAATACATCCACTCAAAAGAAGGCACTTCGAGAATGCAAGAAGGAGACAAGTTCCTTCTTATCAATTAATAAGGAAAAAAATCCGAACAAATTTGCACGACAAAAAAAATTCGCGACAGTTATTCCTGTTTCAGCATTTGAGATTTCAACCATGTTTAAGAAAAAAATACCTCTACTGAAATCGATGTCATAATTTGCAATATCTGCTCAAGTTCATTATAGTTCCCATACATTTGCCAAGGCAAGTTTCCTCTGAAATTGCTTTACAGGAAAAAAGAAGAAAATTGTCTCCAATAATTTATAGTCTACGAAATAACTTACTTGAGAAAATATAAAAGAATATAAATGTACGATTCTAGATCATCTCGTCTGGATGAAGTTGTTCCCAAATGCCTGTTAAGGGATGCGAAATAGGGTGAACCAAAAAATTTCTGAAATTATGGAATATGTTAATTCTGCTGAAATTATCTAAATTAAATGGTAACCAGCTGTTTTTCAAAACTACGCAACTTTTGCAGAATTCAAAATTGTTGCAAAGAATACTACAATTAGTAACTTACAGTATTTTCTCCATACGGAATATGTTTGCGATATCTACCAAACCTCTTAATATATCCTGACGCAAACTTCATATTTACCAAGTAAACTTTGACGATGTTCTCTTCGACTCCCATTACGAATGAATCCGACTGAAAAGAAATGTGCTACAAATGACATTTTTTCTCTTTTTCCCGCTTTTCGAATTGTTCTGAAAGAAATAAATGACTCCAAAACTGTAAAAGAACCTATTAATCGAGAAAGAAGAAATTCTTCGTATTATTCACGGAAAGTACGACAGTGAGGAGTATTTAATGAAGAGAATTGACATTGAAAAAGTTATACCGTCAGATCGCGATGAACGTAACCAGAATCATGGAAAGATTGTATTCGATCCAATATTTGATCAGCAAGCATCAGAACTGTTTTCATACTAAATCGATGCTTGCAATGTACAAAAAGCTCTTCCAGTGCGGGTCCAGTGAGATCCATAACCATTGCCTTGCATCCATCCACTATTCCAAACCTTAAAAAAAGCAACAGTTGTTTACTAATAACATTCATATTATATTTCATATTTTACGCATTGCTCTTTCAATACGGACGGAAACTAGCTACATATGTATCTATTACATTCAGATAGCACTAATAATATCTTTCAATACTGCTTGCGTTTTATAAGTCTTCTGGTAACAGTCGTATGTGACAGATTATAGCCATGCTTACAGAAACAAGCTGTTCAAAATTGTGGTAAACAGAAATAATGATCTTTCCTGAGATAGATTTGTTGGTTAAATGGACATCAGGAAAAGTCATAATGACCAATTCCAAGAAATAATCTGGATAACCTGTATTCTAACTAACAGAGAGAACAATCGCATTCCAGCATGTGGAAGCTCAAAGTATACCTTATCCGTCGCAATATTTAAGCAATTAAAAATGAATTCTGAACGGCAGACGATACAATACCACTAAAATAACTCATCGTTTATTCTAAAACTAATTTAAATTGAACTTCTTACCAATGAACACGTGGTACTCCTCTTCCGCGAAGACTTCTATAAACAGCATACTCCTGTTCTAAATAATTTCTTTCCCTCTCGTCAAACTGCAATTATTCAGAAACAATGCATGCACTCGTGTTTTACAACATATAACAAGATTGAAATATTTTTAGTAAAATAAAACCCAGAAGAAAGGAAATCTGAAGAAAAAACCCAAACTAAACTCTGAATTATATTGCAATGTGTTAACTGACAGTCTGATATCAGGAAAGATCAGAAAGATATAGGAAATACTACTGCAGGAAAAAACTACAACTGGGATGCAACTTCAAAAAAACAGATTTGAGTTTGGAAATAAACGAGGGTTAAATTAACAAAGTGTATGAAAATAACTGAAGTATAAAATCAAAAGCTAACTATTGGACTTTGTTCATCTCATAAGGATAGACCAATCATGAAAGTTCATTTCAGAACAGAAAGCAACTGGGCTAAAATGACAAGATATTATAAACTAAAATTTTGGTATTTATATTCAAACAGCAGAAGTATTTTTGTAACTTTGTTAATTATTAATTATTTTAGTAACCCTGTTAAACTGTTGATGTGATTTCGTAATGGAAATGGTATATGTTTGTAATTCAGTTCGTATTGGTCAACTTCGTACGCACGAAAGATTTAAAAATACACACCTCACAACACTAAAATATTTCAGCGCATTTGTAAACTGAAAATGACTACAGCTGAGAATATGGCATGATTTGTAACATGTGATATCGCCAACCGCAACATATGTCTAATATAATTCTACATGGAGACATGAAAAACAATCGGAAATTGCAGTGCTAAGCACCATATATAGACAAAGTGAAACACTCTTCACGCCTAATACTACAGTAACCATTCAAGTTAATCCATTTTGGTCACGCTTTGAAAGAAAATCTTCAGTCCATCGAACATCAAGTCAAGTAATCTAACACGTTTTTCAAAGCAAAATGAGTATCTAATTACTACTATTGCAATTAAAACATCAACTTTTCAATACATCCGAAAATTTAGTAATGCTACGTCAAACTTATAATCAAGGTAGTATAGCCATTATGTTATCTTAATACTACTTGTAAGTCATCTGTCATATCATGTTATAACATTCCACACGAAATTTCAATGTAGTTAAAATTCGTTATTAAGACCAGCTCAAATGCATGTTTTTGTTTACGCCATCAAGGATTTCATGCTCAAAACAAATTTATCGTGATTATTTCATAATCCTCTAACTAATTCTCACGTGATACCCCATATGGAAAAAATAAACTTAGCAAAAGGTTATCAGAAAAATGTATAAGAATAAAAATAGTTTGTACTTTAATGTCATGAGTGTGGTATAAAAATCGATCACATCTTTTAAATAAATGCAGCCAAACTGACTATTTTTTTCAAAAAAGCTCCCCTTCAAGTACCACTTCATGCTCGCAATAACATATTAACATGATTCTATACAAATTGACGACTATCAAGAGGATCCATTCACTGGTAGTCAACCACCAACTAACTCGAACTCGAGGTTATACAGTATGTATTTTTAAACTACTTTGTAAAAAGAATCAAAACTAAATGTTAACAACTACCTGGACTGCTTCTTCAATCCGTTTATTGAAAATTTCCACTTTTACTGCTACATAAAGGTTATCAGAATGGCGTACAGCAATAAAAATCTTTTTAGATCTTCGCTCATTTAATAGACGACATTGATCGTAATTTGCGTGAAAGTTACCACTCCTTAAAACGACTTTCATCGGGGGCCACGACTTCGGACTGAAAATGTGCAAATCTGGAATTACCACTCTGGAACTTCACAACATTACTGACCTTCACCATGAACAATGAACATTAGAGAATACCATTTCAATGATCCGTCAAATTCATAATAAACTCCACAATGAAAGCTCAAACATCAACAACTTCACTGAGATGAAACTTGTGCACTAACTGCCCCGTGCTGCTGAAACGGCAAAATTATTGCTTGAAACTATAAGGAGCAAGAGTTACTGTTCCGTACTTTCATTATGAATATGCACAAAACTTTTTCACTCATTACATCAAAACTCTGTAATTAAACCCCAGGCCACGATGTCACCCTCACAAAAATAAACACGTCAAGTCCTCACAAACATCCATTAGTTTCCGACAAATCTTACGAACATCAAAAAACGCCCAAAAACAGTTGCTTATCACCACTTCTCTATATCATACACGAACCCAGTAATCATACAGAAAATACGTGTGATTTAATACAACCAACATGTAGTTAAAATAACCCGTGTTAAAAATCTAATATTTTAGCTTGAGAAAAACATGCTTCACATTCTTTATAAATCAATTAATGAACTTTTCACTACTGAAACACATCAATCCGAAGACAAAAAATTATGGAAGGTTGGTAGCATCCATGCAATAGCATGTTCACAAAAAAAAAAATACAAAACTCCCATCTATGTATGAGGAAACTCTTTTAATGCTAATATTTGTTATTTTAGTTGAATACGAAGAAACTCACACTATTCTTTTCCCGTCAACAAAAATTTTAACGAATGAAAGCGCGAAAACTTTTGAAGCTCGTTTTAAAATGTGAACAAATGCATAAAGACCGAAATCTACTCTTCCACTGAACTTTAAAGCAAAATTTTATTGATTTATTCGTATGAGTGTTAAAACAAAAGATATTGCTGATCAACTAAAAACGTTACGTTGTATCACTTGCAGAATGGTTCTGAAATTCTAGAAACACTTTCTGTGTTCACAGATGATTGGAACTAACATTGTCATAATATTATCGGGTGCTGCTGTTCTAGATCTATGTTATGTAAAATATCAGAAAACAATAAAACTTCACACAGAAATCTAGTTTTGGAAAAACACTTTCGATCAATAACTGAACATTTGCAATAACTTTTGTGTTTCCAGCAATTAATGCTTTTTCTTTCAGACACCTGGAGCAGTACCCGACTGCGCTCCACCTTGTCCCGACCCAGCAAGTGCAAGAGCCGCCGCTGTGTGCTGTGCCGCTTTCTGTTTCAGCATCGTCCAATCAAATGTATAATCATACTGCAAATTAAAAATTAAAGAAAATTTGGTGATTATTAAAGTCGCTTTCAATCATTCTAACGAAAATAATCTCAATCACTGCTGTTAGCTAAACATCCATTCTCTCATCTTTCGAAAGTACATACACTTGCACTATCAAATATCACAGTTTTGAATAACCATTTTACTGCATTTTACTACTATTTATTAACTACCTGGTGATTCAAAGTTCTAAACAGAATGCGGAATAGTTGCCGTAAATACATGTAATCTGGTGCTTCATCAAACCGCAAACCACGAGTATAATTTAAGTACATAGCAAATTCGGCTGGAAATCCTTTGCACAATACCTGCAATAAACAAAAACAGTTAAAATTTCCTTTATCCAATTTATTAGTTGTTGCGAAGAACCAACAACACTACCATCGCGAATATAGGGTAAACTTCAAATTGGACAACAAATAATCGTGCGTTCACCTCAACGGGAGTAGACATTTTTTTTTCGCTGATTTTCTCATACTTCTGTTTTTTTGTTGCCGCTTTCAAACCCTGCCATGGAAGTGTCCCTCTAAAAAAAATCTCAATAAATAGTTATTTTAACATATTCGAAAATCAAAGAAAAATAATAATTCGAATATTAACCGACTTATTGAAATACATCAGAACATATCCGAGCGACTCCATATCATCTCGTCGTGACTGTTCAATCCCCAAATGTGCATTGATTGATGCATACCGAGCTGTTCCCGTCAAATTCTGAATTAAGCATTCATTTGCTTCAATCAATTTTTTTTCAGAAGGAACACAAAACAAACTTCCATCAATAAAAAATTTCTGCACACTAATTTTATGTACCTTATCTTCTCGATATGGTATGTGAGCTCGTGTGCGTGAGTCCCGATATTTTTTAGCCAAACCGAAATCGATCAAAAATAATTTATTGCAATGTCTTCCTATTCCCATCATGAAATTGTCTGGCTGAAATACACAAATCAACTAATCACAACCGACAAAGATGTAGTGGTTGCTTACGTAATTTTAAATATGTGCAATCTTTCAAAACAAGGAGAGCGATTTAGAGGTTCAAAACGCTATTGCTTCGACTCTTTAAAAACCGTTTACCAAGATACCAGCAAAAAAAATAGAAATCCGACCAAAAATGATCGGACCTACCCATAACTTGCCTTGATATCTCTATGAATAAAGTTTTTGACATGGACATATTCAATGCGTCCAATCATTTGATCCGCAAGCATTAGAACAGTTTTCATAGTGAACCGCCGGCTACAGAAGTTGAAAAGATCTTCTAATGAAGGACCTAATAAGTCCATCACTAGCACATTGTATTCCCGTTCCGTACCGTACCTTAAAAAAAACTACAGATCAGTGCAGCCTTTTACATCTGGATGATTTCACTTTTGGCCAATTCTTTTTCAAGTTTACTTAAAAACCAAATCATTCGTCCAGTAGTAACTCCAGTACTCTTGTAACTAATTTTTCTACTAGCAACTAGCAGCTGCTCCACCATGTGTTGCGATTTAAACAAATTTCCCAAAGTGAAAAAGCATATTTTACAGTGAAATTTTGGAAAATCTCTTCTCATTACATGATGAATAACAGCAATGACAGGATTTCAAAGTGATTTTATTAAAAAATATATGAGTGAACGAAGAGAAACATCCACTTTTATTGTCTTAAGGTTTAGATTCCATGAATAATGAATTTCCCCAACATGTCGATAAGAAACGTACCATCGTATGTGTGGTATACCAACCCCACCTTGCAAAATCTTGTACACTTTGCTCTCGTAAAGCAGCTGTGGATGACGAGCCTTTAAAAAAACAAAAAATTTATAAAAATGAACTAGAAACTTTCCATTGATTCTAAAAACTTTTCGTTTCATTCTTCTTATAAAAACCTTTGGAATTGTAGAAATTTCCTTATCATCAAACTAATTTTAAACAACCTTGCTTGATTCCATTTTAACTGCAACTTCTTCACCATTTGTAATATTTATAGCTAAATATATGTCACCAAACGAGCCAGAACCTATTTTACGAATCAGTTTATATTTTGTTGCAACAATAAAATCTCGCGAATTGGTAGCAACGCCCGCCATTCTCGGGCCTGAAATGATATCTGATCCAGAATGCTCGTCTAGATTCTGCATGCAATTAACCAAATTATTTTTTTACGTATGAAAGACGCTAAGATCTCACAGTCTCAAGACAATAAAATCCAGCAAAATTTTCGCCATAAGTCTAAACTTCAAGCATTCTCTATGATCAAAGAAAAATTCAATAATTCCAAATTCATTTCTGTCAGTCTTGCAGCAGTAAACATCTACCATCACTTCACTTCCCGCTCAAGAAGTAACATTCAGGACACTTGAGCTTAGAAGTCCTGTACGAGCAGCTTTTTTAAGCCTGTGAAATGAAAATAAAGTATCATCCAAGAATATGGTCTACCCTTCGTAGTGTTACTGACAGGAAATCTACGGTAGAACGGCCATGACCGCATGCATAAGATTCAAAAGCTACATGCACTACTTTAAAGCAAAAATTTTGGACACTCAAATCACTGGACTTCACTCACTCTTTTTCTCTATACAAATTGAAAACGACCAATATTAAGCCAAAAACTCAAACTTTGTAATCTCACTCAACTTTTTCTAGTCCTAAAATGAATTTTTACATATCAGAATACCAAGATAAATGGATAATTTTTCTATCAGTATCAAGATTAAATACCTAAAAATCGGTAGCAGAACAAATATTTCTCTTAAATCCAAGCTCCATCTATGACTGCGTACTACGAATTGCACTACCTACCAAGCAAGGACAATGTCCGACCGGAATTTCCTACCACTTCCCCTTCCAACCGCTCGAAAATCCCAAAACGGGGAAAACAACCAACCCAACCACACCGTGACTGCTAGCAACGCGCGACGCGCAACGCAGCCGCAGCGCAGTGTAGCATGCAACGAGCGGAAACATCAAAGCAAAGCGACTTTTCAGATTGGGGCGAAACGCCCGTTTGTTGTGCTACTCTTTGAAAATGCACGCGAACTTTGATATTGCTGTTCGAATTTGGTATAAGAGATGTCGAGAGGAATTAAGCAGGATGGGCGCTACCCGACCTCCATCAGTTCATACCATACAATACTCCCGAGAGCGAATGTATGTTGCTGAACAGTAAAGTCTCTTTTTGTTTACACAGATCATTCTCATTCATTCCACGATCGACTGTGGCTATGATACCCGAAGAAACGAGTGTTGTATGTTATCTCCGTACTAGTGTTATGATATCATTCTGAAAACCATGCTTGGCATCCACGTTCTATTCTAAGAACTGCCAGGATCTGTAGTAACTTCAATGTGAACATTAATGCTAATTGTGTGAAGCATCTTGTATTACAGTGCAGAATCACCAACTTTACCAGTGGGCTTGTTGTAAAGTTTATGCACATTTCCTGATGAGCTCGGTAGTGACATGTGGTAGTTCGGTTGCAGACAGGATGAATTTCATTGTATCTCATTTCTTATATCACTTTCGCTTATGCATTTTTTTTCGATATTCTGGAAAACATACTATTTGCTCTGTAACTTCGATTTTTAAGTCGCTTTCTGAATATTGGTGAGCAACACTCGAAGTAAGGCCAAAGAATGAGAAAAAATACGCTTTCAGTGCAAGCATTGAAAATTAATACAACACAAAATCGCAACAGTCATCACCTTATGATTAATGTAAAGCCATCTACAGAGAGTCAATGTAGAGAAAGATATTATAATGCAACGAATTTTATGTCCAAAACCGTAATTACTCAACAACCTTAATTGATAATTTGGTTGAAAGGCTTTTTATTACGAAGAATTAATCAATATACAAGAATTCGTGGAAATGCTGAAAATTTTTCCTTTTTTAAAATCTGCTGCTTAGACATTCCATCCCACACGTAAACTACGATCGCTTAATTTCACAATGAATGCATTATTCTTTCCATTGTATCACATTTCTTTATCCCTTCGCTTATGCATAATTTTCGATATTCTGGGAATGGAACACCATTTCACTTGTTGATTTGTTATGTGATACAAGGCTTTCAGCTTATCACATTCTGAAATGACGTTTTAACGAACAAATACAGTCAATCCGTCACATAACTTTTCAAACCCTCCTCAACAACTGAAGATTACATGATCAAGTTGAAAACTGCAGAGAAAAGTCAGTAGGAATCTACTTCACGAAATGAACCGAGTTCAGTTTTTTAACCAAAACTTATTTCCATACTTTCATATTCTAGTTCGATGACCCGCCTGCTGCACAAATCGTAGTATTCCTTACTGTCTCCTGCTTGACTGTTTTCCAAAACACCTGAAATCGTACTGAACTAAAACAGTAAGACTGGCTGTTAGATGACAACGAAAAAAAAATCATTTTTGGAATTGAATTATAGAAAACCATTTGAAAGAGACAAAACATGATAAAAAGTGAAGCAGTGTCCAAGACACGCACTCAATAAATTTGAAAAAAAAATTGATTTGAAATTGTTGAAGATATGAACAATCTGGAGCTCCGTTGAAGCGTAATCTACATTATTGAATTATAAATTAGTTTTATTTGGAAGCTTCCAAAGCCTCTAAGATGATAATGAAGTTCTGAATATTTGAGCATTTTAGTGTAACATATATTAGACAGGAACATTATGGTAGCCGAAAAAAGTCCGATTTTCTGGCTAAAAACAAAAAATGAAGCTTCAAATTTAGAAAAAATAGATGAAAAACCATATGGATTTTAAAAACAGTTTGTTGAACATACATTTGGATATAAAATGTAAAATGAACCAACCAAAACTCTAAAAATACTCAAGTATATGTCCAAGAGATTCCAAACAGCCCTTTGTAAGAGCTCAAATTTAAGTGATCACCACGAAGCAATTCTGATCTTTCAAACCCACAACAAACATGAGTGTCATCAAAAGAAAGTTATTTATTAAAATGAATTGTACGTGATCCAACAGCACTGAAGAACGCAAAATAACGCACAAAATGTATAGTTAAAATCAACGATAAAATCGGTTAATTTACTGCAAATATGAACACGTAAAACAAGATGCAATATATCGGTGTCCATAAGTCTATAAACTATCCATGTCCATAAGCACATCATCCTGCACAGAGGTGTCTATTTCTGTTTCATTCATTATGGAGGACAGCAATTTAGTGCTTTGAGAAATCATCTCAGTCGAGCGATTTCCCAAATCTGTCGAATATCCATCATCCGGGAAGGTTACAAAACCTATAATGAAAAGTGGTATGTTTGTCCAAAGCAATATTTTCACTGACAATATCTAAAAAATTTGTCCTGAAAGTCAAAAAATTAATTGTCACCGTTATCATTAGACGCGTATCCTACCGCATCTTCATTATTAATTTCTTTGATTCGGCCAGTCATTGTTGGATTTTCATACAATATGGGCGGTACATACGGTACTAAAGCCATCGATAAAGGGCTGAAAGGTAGTTCTTAAAAATTTCCGACTTTTCGTTCTGTTAAGAAAAATCGGTGTGGATGGAAGCCAATTTATAACACTTCATTGATGAGAATTCTGAATCGAACAGGTATACTCAATAGAATGATAAAGAATGAAACGGATAACCTTACACAGAGAAGCAAGTTTTTCAACATGTCAAACCTCATCCGATGTTAGTGGCAAGAATAAAAAAAATACATGATGATAACAGTGAAAACAAATAAAACCAATATTAATGCAGTTATCCTACAAAAAAGTGGTCTTTTGAAAACATATTAATCAAACAGTGAAAACGCACTTGGTAATAGCAATAGGTGGCGCTTTACGCTCATGCTCAATATACTTACGTAACCTTTCGTCCAGAATCAATAGCGTATCATCTTTCTCGATATCTTCCTCACCAGTATCTTCAGAATCACTAAATTAAGAAAAAGTAAATATTCAAAACAACTGGTTGTATTCGAAGAACAGCAAACTTAGGCTGAAAAAAACTTTAAAGGAGCTGAACAAAAAACATTAGCGTGGAGCGATAACAACAACATTTGAAAGCCTCGCATTAAAATACAGCTCAATAAGAGAAAGAAAATTACAATGAAATGATACCTATCCTTGATATCCAGCAGTGATGAACCAGGATCATTTGATATGTGAAAATTTTCTAAACGAGCACTAACTTTTTCCATTCTTCGCTTACATAGCGGAACATCATTCTGTAAATAAATGTTAACTTTTACCATAACTATCAAGTATTCTTGGTACAAAAATTATTTATTTTAAAGCAATATTACTATGCAGATAAGCATGTCAAAAACCTAATCATTTCGAATCATTCTGAGAAAAGGCAATTATGACTCCAGAGGAAGCTATGCATGACAAATTCAACTATGTATCAACGGTTTCAGACATACTTCATAAATTAAACGACGTTTTCGAGAATTATTTATAGAATTTCCAGTCAGCACATCTGAATAATTCGCTTCATATTTTGATCCATGTTCCTCGTTAATTTCCATTTCAACCTGAAAATGATGTCACCAAGAGCAGGGAGAAAGAATATAATACAAAAGGATATAAAATGGATTTAAAATGAAGAAATAAATGAAGCTAGGAAGCCCCACTCGCGTATTAATAGGTACGGATCAAAGATTATACGCACTGAATATGTTCAGACTCAAACTTTAATCATTGAGATATTACAGAATATATACCACTAATTATGATCTAGTAATCCTTCATAAAAAATGACTACTCCTCAATAATTAAAAGGAAACCGTTCTTGGATCAATGCTTCTAAACATATCTTGGTCACCAGAAGTATTGCATATGTTTTAATTTATATTCTGGAAAATTCCGATCAATTAAGTTTGCAAGATTCTGCAGATGCGGAAACGAAAATACCATATCTGAGATCGGATTCGAAGGCATATCCTCTACGAAACAGCATTGTTTTAGCTGGTTCTGATGTGGTAGATCAGCTGAACAGGGATTTCCAAAAAATTTAGCATTCGTGAACGAGTTTAAGTAAGCGGCTGACGATGGTGTTGTCATCGACCTGACAAAAAAGAAAAACCTAATTCTTTGAAAGGATCATAATCAGAACTTTGATTTCGATAATACTGATCGGTAATGGCATAATTAAGTTCACGCAATCAAAACTGTACGACGTGAAATCTCTTTAAGAGGCAGTCGAGTTCCAATATCAATTCAAAGGAAATTTTCAGACTCACTCTATTCAGTCTGAAAAAAATCCTAGAGTCTGAGCAATCTGCAAAATTCTGCCTAAGCCAATCATTCAAACATCCACAAAAAGGAACTGAAGTTCTGCATGCCTTTACTCTCGTCTCTATCGGAGCCACGAAATTTCCGAGAAAAGTCTCAAACATACCCTCCATCGCAGCTCTCTTTCTCTATTCTCCTGCGTCTGCCTCTCCATCAGCTATGCACTATTTCTATTTCAGCTCGTCCTATCGTCTCAATGCTTACAAGTTAGCTAAACTAGGAGCACTTCAGATGGTTTTGCTGGAAATAGTCGTGGAAAACCTGCAACACTTTTTATCACAAACTCGCTTTGTATTCTGCAGACAAATAACATACATTTGAATTCACAGAAGTCATAAGTGTTGTGAATGACCGGAACATTTCTTTGAATTACTGTATTTTTTCCTCCTTTTTTATGGTCGTATTTCAGAGTTACTTCCTTTGTCCCCGTTACTACCCGTCTTCTGACTTCCGATTTGTTCCGATATGATTGGCTAACATGGATGAAACATTTTGTATTCACTTGCCATTCAGTACTTATTCTCGAACCAATTGAATGCGTTCGTGGTGTTTTCAATAAACCTTCAAATTCTCGCCTTACCTCAGAAGCAACAATCGAACACAATGCAGGATACGCCAGTCAACAAAGTATACTCGAATATTTTCTCATTTGCAACAGTGTTCTTCTAGTACTGTTGCTCCAAGGTAACAAAAAGCATCCACAGATCTCTTTCTCTACATGCAAACTTTCGCGACATGAGAAGCGCCAACTGTAACGGTGAACATATGGTGTCATGAATTTTTTGATGTCCTGTCAGGCTTGGGTATTTCAGCCTTTATTCGAATTGGATAAAGTACAACGAACGCGTAAGAATCGAATATAGTATATAAAGGTAATGGTGAGTCCAAAGTATTTATGAAGGAGTAGGCGTCTACAATCACTACAGCCACTGGAATGAACTTGGTTGAAATAAAACGAATCGCTCAGGAGCGCGCTTCACACAGATCCATCATTCATCAAATCGCTAAAGTTCGGAATAGAACTGATGGCCGATATTGAATGAAGGCGTCAATTCCAGAAGTGAACTGGTAAAAACACTGCCTCTTGGGACGATGACCGCGTTTTGTATGGATATCATTCCATCGACCTGGTCTAATCAGATTGTGACACATCATGCTTGACCAGTTGGCGGGCAGAAATACATGATGAATTTGACATTGTAGGGCCATTGCTCCGCCATTTCGGCAACAATAAATTAGATATCGACCAGTACAATACAAAAGTGATTACTTTGGATTTAATGGATAGAAAACAGGCATATCTAGATATGGAACACAACATACGTCGATAATACAACACAAGGAATGTTTACTGTACGATCGAAGCTAGTGAAAATTTTATATTTCAACTCGTTTTTCACGGCTTATGGTGAATAGATAGGTAAATTGTGTTGAATACTTGGATCAGACAGATTTAAATGTTCCCTAGCTTGCCCGATGAAAAACAGTAGTATTTGCAGACGGAATAATCTGTGTACGAAATAAAATTTGAATACTTTGCATTCTGGAATTTTTGGTTAGTCTATAAATATTGTCCAGAGATTCACCGTCAGTTATTCAACGCACTTTTAACAGGAAACAGAGTTGTCTGTGATAGTTGTTGGTAGCAGAATGTCAGTGGTTGCAATTTTTGTTTTGCTGCTTATTGCAGTGTTCGCGTATTTTAACTTTGCCAAGGTAGGCTCAGAAAATTATTTTTTCAGACTTGCTCCAATAATTACCTGGACTTTCACTTCAGGGAGTCGAGAAAGTTCGGTACATAAGGCTTCTTTGCAATAATTGGCATGCAATTGCCAGATATACGACGCACTTCCTATTTTGAAGATCATAGCCAATATAAGACGATGCAACTTGACCCAGCGAGCTTCTTTTTACAACATTTCTTGACTTGGGTCGTGTTGGAGAGGTGAATGACAGTACTATAGGATCATATGGTCTGTAGTCGATCATGAGTAACCTCTCATATTGATTTTTAGTTCATGAAGCTACGAATTATTACTTTAATGGATCAATGGATATTTCATAGATGAGCGCACTTAATAACCAACGGGTTTGAATTATTTCAGCTTCGACGCGAGGCTGATGCAATCAACTCTGAGAATGCCGTATCATCATCTGCTGTTGGGATGAAAGAGGTGTCTATATACTATTTGTTAAATAGTTCCAATGGAAATTGACTTTTCTGAACTTATTCAGTCGACGCCTGCTTTGATCCTGGCCAGTTATCCGTCTAGTTTCTCCTTCCAGAATCTCTTGGAGAAATGCATTTTACAACAAGAACACATTGCTCTCTCGCTCATTACAGCATAAAATTTTTCTGCAGACAGCACCACAGGAATCCGAAGAATCAGCACCGTCAGCTCCGCTTGCTGAATCATCACAACTACCCCCTCCACCTCTACCTTCACCACCACCGCCACCAACTCCATCGTTACTGTCTGAACCGCCACCAGCTTTGTCCGCACTGCCACCGTCCTCCTTGCCATTACCCGAAACGATGGAGTCACCGTCTCGATCGCCATCACCGAAAATGCCTTCTTCGTCTCTGTCACCATCTGTTCCTGAACAGCCTCCTTCAGGAATTCCACTGTCACCATCTCCATCTCCTGCTCCAGAATTTGAACTATCGAAAACATCGGAACGACCACCTCAACCAGAAATACCGCCCACGTCACCGACAACTGATGCACAAACCGCAAAGACGCCAGAGGTTCCAGCCTTTTCACCAACTGATGAGCGTACTGCAAAAGCAAAAGTAGTATCCTGAATTTGAAAAAGTCAGGACTTGGAATCCATGTTTGGAAATTGAAAATTCATACCACGGCACTTAATTTTATCTGAATTTTAGGAAGTAATCTTGTCTAAGCCGATTATGTCAGCGAGCAGTTCAGAAAGGTTTCGTTTGTGTTTTGCGTTGAATGTGTATTATCAAGTCAAAAATAAATATGTGAAATGTCATACAAGTCGGATCATGAATTTAAGATGATATTCAACAATCTTTAAATGTGCTTCTGCTAACAGACAATGACAAAAGAATATGAGTAAATTAAGCTGCAGTGGGTCGATGAAAACGGGTGCAACACCGTCAACAGATTCTAGCGCTCCGTCTGTAGAATCCAAAGATAAAGATAAAGCGAAGAAAAAGAAGAGAAGTAGGAGTTTTTTTTTTTTTTCTCTACTGAGTTCTTTTCTCAGCTTCCTATGAAATCGAGAAAAATGAAGGGGCCAAATTGTTTTTTCAATTAAAAAATTAAATTATTGACTTGGTGGTAAGATTTGGAAATCTATTTGCGCACTGTTTAAAAGCAATTTTAAAACTTTCGTTTGTGACAAGTAATCTTACTTTTGCAGACAAGAAAAAGAAAGGATCCAAAAAAGGTTCTATTTATAATTACCTTCAGCTAGATGTAACTAAAGCTTTGAGATCCGCTGAAACGGAAATTATTAATTTGATCTTGTTAAAACTTCAAACAAAAATTCAGTCGTATCTTGCTTCTCTTGTATTAATGTAATCGGCAAGGTAACAACGATAGTAACTGAAATATCAGTTATGAAATTGCTACCAACTGCTTTAATTTTGGTTAATTATAAATCATTCCAGGCAAAAAGAAAATATGAATGACTGGTGCCAAAAACGAAGTCTTTTTTTGATTTCTTTACGAGGAATTAATAACAGAAACTGATTCATGTAGATGTATCAATAAAAGTCACTTCCCGAAAAGGGTACTTCATGAAAGACTATTATAATTGGAACAGTTTAGTAACCTTGAGAACTGTTCACAAAACTAATCAGCAAGTTCTAACGAAGAAGAAGCACATTTCTCGAACATTTAGATTCCAGCCTACGGTCTTGTAGTGTAGTGGTTATCACGTCTGCCTCACACGCAGAAGGTCGCCGGTTCGATCCCGGCCAGGACCTTGCCCATTGCATCTAGTAATGTCGTGCAGTTTTCTTGCAACTGATGCCAATGGTAGGTTGCACAGACAAGCAAACATTCTTGAAATGTTGAGTTTTACTTCCGAAACATCTTACACCGAACCAATGACTGACACTTCTGGTCTAGCTTTTGAAATTATCAAGAAGAGTGCGACAGACACTTGTCAGTGGTATTGACCTCCTTGTCCTCAAGTGATTGTAATATCTTCATAACGGATACCTGTGGACAAGTGAAGATAGTGAGCTGTTTTTTCTAGCCTTTCCTAAGAGTTCGCCTAGTAAATTTTTTTCTCCACTTCTTTCCATAAATCACTGTAATTTCAAACTTGCATTAGAAAGTTTAATATTTATAATTAAGACTAGACTTGGAGAGTTTTCTTAGGAATCACACTTTTTTTTAACAAAATGAATCTGCTCTAGCTCTTCGTAGTTCTGAGAAAATTTCATCCGAAAAGATCATACAGTATTTAACAACTCTTATCAGTTAATTGCAATGCAGCAGCTTCCAGTTTTGAATTAATTTAATTAGATGAAATGCGCCGATACGGGACTGATAAGTAGTAAAAGTCGGGTTAAACAAAGAAATATTACCATGAGATGATCAAAAACTAAATTCGCCTGATTTTTTTTTTTTGCGGGGACAATCATAAAAACCAAAGGTATCAATGCACAAGCGCGATTCCGGGTGGCTCGTAAGCGATGTCAACTTATGAAAATACAACTTTTCAAGTGAGGATTTTTATTTACAACTGTGCAGTGATGCTATAATAAAACCATAAACATTAGAATAATCCATCTACTATGTACAAAAATAGTGTAATTCTGAGAACGGTGGAAAAACTTTTGACGGCTTGCCCAATTCAAAAGGGGAAGTAAACCGAAGAAAATGGAATGAGACTCAAAAAAAAACCAGGGACGCTTTAACAATGCTAACCACGATGGTGAACGCAGATCATTAGGTAAGATCCATCTCCCGAGAAAAAAGCGCGATACAACAACTCTCTGAATGGATAAAAATTTGTCTCTACAGAACTATAAATTTTCAAAAATATCACACCAAAATGCTGAATACTTTGCAAATCAATACCGGAATTCTGGAATAAATTAATAAAGTGAGGTTTTCTTCATTACGGTGTAAAAATCATCCTCGCAAACACTACCACTGCTATGGGTATCAGCTTCAATAATCATTTCCTATAAATATAAAATTGAAACTTGCAGAATAGTAATAGAGAAAGAGAATTCCAGCTTATGTTTGGTCGTCTAAACTAGCAATATTCTTTCGACTAAAAAAAACAGCTTGTATTATTATCTGTTTAACTACCAGTATCGGAATAATTTTAATAGTACAAAAAAAGTTACAGATTACCAGAATCAAAGCCATTTATTATGAAACGATTAATTGAGATCCATCATAAAGTGCACTTTTTAAAGAACAAATATGCTTTCCTTTTTTAACTAGTAGGAAGGATGGGCGATCTCTTGATTACCGAATTCGTTAGACCTACTTCTAGTTGGTCCTCTGCTATTGTTTCACCCAGTTCTTTAGCAACTTTTCGCAAATCATCAACTGTGATATATCCTTTGGAATCAGAATCAAATAACTCAAAAGCAGCATGCATTTCTTTGATCCCATTACGTTTATCTAGCTTTTCGCTTAACAAGTCACTCAGCTCTTCAAATGTGACTTTATCTGAAATAGCAAAATAAATATTCCAAGACAATTTCGCCACTATCAAAGCCTTCCGAATTAAACAAGAAGAGAGGAGGGAATGGATTATCATTATCGCATGCATTTTATAGATTTACCTTTTTACTTCCCAAACAAAATTACCTTTTTGTTGCTTTCCATTTTCTTCAAGCTTTGCTTTTAAAACTCGTATTTCTTCATTTCGTGGCTCGAAACCAAGTGATCGGAGAATAGTCTGAAGTGGGAAGATTTATTTCCACTTCAGCAGTAATTTCCATCAATAAGTTTAAATTTCAAACCGATCAAAACAATTCTACTTTTCTGACAGTTATGTTCATTTTCAATACATCGATAATAATATCGTTCTTACACAACATCAATAAAAATCTGACCCTAAGATTTTTGATAGGTGTTGCTCCAGTCCCCTCCGGATCACATTTAGAAAATGCTTCATGCAGTTCTCGTCGTGAATACTCACTGATGGTTTGCTGATATGCTGCCGTGCATTGAATACCGATAATACTGGCCATAACTGAGAATAAGTTATAGTTTTCGTTCGTCGCTAAGAGTTTTACGGGTTTAGCTTATTAAGGATAAAAAACGAAGTACAGGAAACATCCCGTCTACTTAGCCCATAATCGCCTCGCTTCCTTATACCGGACACTCAACCAGACATATTATATTCCATCAAAGTAACGAAACCAGCACCAGCTGTTTAGGATGCATCCATTGCAAATTTTTGTTGCAGTAGGGTTCGAATAATTGATTTGTTTCAGAAGTTGGCACTTCCTATCTCGGACTTCATGGATGATGGGAATTCTACTGATAACCATGTAATTTTTGACAGTGGTCACCTTTGTGAATTGCCTACTCTTCGAGAGATTTCTGGACAGTTAGCAAGAAAGGTATTGCCTCGTCATCTGTATTACTTCAAGATAACTTACGTGAATTATTAGTAAATTTGTTCCTCTCGTCTTATCGTTATCTTTCTTTAATTCTGTCGTCTGCTCAATATCTTAAGGAAGTGGAACAATTTATACGCGAATACTTTGCCTGTGCTACAATTAAACATAAATTGCTTGATAAGATAGTTTCATTATGCGAGGATTCATACCAGCAGCAACTTCTTGGCGATATCCTTTTTACGATGTCGTCTCGCATTAGAAAGTGCCACTTTCGGAAATCACATCGTAATGCTCTGAAATACATCATCGAACAGGTATGTTTCATGTCGTGTGGAAGTTTTGCCGTAGAACGTGTGCACTGTTTCAGTCCGTTTTCTGTGCTTCTTTAATATATTTGCATCTAATGTGAAATGAATGAGAAATTATTTTATTAAGCTAGATTTGAGACATGCTGAAATTGATTGGCAATTGTACAGTTGCCTGGCAAATACTATGATGGAAAATACATTATATGTAGAGAGAATTTATTTTGATGAGTCTTTCTCGAAGTACATCATTGTTCAAGAGAACCGCTTTCAATTGTCACAAGGAAGCACTGGTCTCTCTTGTTGGCAGGTACTTTACACGTTTAATTTTGGAATTTTTGTTTGAATAGGTCACATTTGGTAGACTTTTAAAGCTACCGATGATTCGCTAAAAAGGAAGAAGGGTAATAAAGTGTAAAGGGGTGCGAGAAAATGAGGACGAAGAACAAAAAAATACTGGGAAAAATATTCCAACTTACAAACTTTCTTGTTTCCAGGCATCTTGCGATCTAGCAAATTATTTATTAAAACATGGTCGAGATTATATCAGCGGAAGTAACATTTTAGAACTGGGCGCTGGTTGTGGACTGCTTGGTATTGCACTGGGTGCTTCTAGTTTTGTCAAAAGCATTACACTATCAGATGGTTGTGTTGATGTATTGAATGTAATTCGAAATAACATTCGCTCAAATTTTTCGGAGGTAATTTACTATAAAGTAGAAATGCGTTCAAATAATAATGGCAGTGTATTAAGGTGTTGAATTGTTCTCTTCGCTCAGCTTATCCAGCAGCATTACTTCTCCTGAATTTCGTCTGCCACTGTAGTTTTAGAAACATTTGTGGGAAATGCGACATATTGCAAAGTGTTGGAAATGGTATCAAATATCTTTAAAAATAAAATCACATGGCAGTTTGAGAATTTGGTTTATAAAAGCGCATTTTTCAGAACTGTGATATATTCAATGTTATTTATCTTGAGTGGGAAACCATAAATGTAAAGGATATTTCTGTTGTAGCAGATGTTATCCTTGCAGCAGGTAGAGAATTTACATTAGTTTTTGGACTAATGTTTTGAAGAAGATCTGTTTTGTAATTAAAGCTGTATTCATATTTTGCATTGACAATTTACTGATTCACTGTTTTGAAATAAAATTTAGATGTCATTTACGATGCACTGGCAATAAAGCCACTTGTACTTGCTATTAGGAAACTTCTCGTTGCGTTTACGAATGAAATTGAGACTGGTCCGTGTTGTCTGCTGGCTAATGCAATAAGAAATCAAGAGACGATCGATAAATTTATAGCATGCGCAGGTATAGTTCGAGTTCTTGGTATTCATGTGTTGCAACTTCGTCCAGTGGCAGAGAATTGCAGACTTAGCCTAAACTTCTGGATTGTTTTACTGGCAAACGTTTGTCCATTAATCAGTCCTTTTCATTTTAATCTAGTCGGATGGGCTGCCAATGATTTGGCAAGGTTTTAATCATTTGGTTGTATTCCATGTTTTTCAGACGAAAATGGACTTACACTGAAAAATTGTTTTACTTATGAAGATAGTATTTTTAAATTTGCCAATGAAAATATAGAAGACCAGTCGTTGTTCCCATTCACAAGCAGTGTTCAGTGTCCCACAATATTTTATGAACTAATACTGAAGAACTGAAGCAGCAGGAATGAGGTTTCTGGTTTGTAAATTTCTTCAAATTGAGTTTTAGAGCAACGCGTTGTGGTTTTAATCATGGTTATAGTGTTTAATCAGCTCTAAGTTGTTCATGTTTATTATATTTCGAGTGCGTATCACTAGATTTATGTTAACTAATAATTACTTGATTGCTTGATATGTTTCAGATAATATTTACACGAGGAGCAGTGCTGAAATCTATTACTTTGAAATGGGTGTCTTTATAATGGATTGAAGAAGATTTGGAGGATTTAAAGATACAAAAAAATTTTTTTGACTGTTTTTGAATAAAGTTCTGCAGTCCGCTTGGTTTTCCTAGCAGTACATAGGGTCATAATTGCCTTTTATCATATCTTGTCTATGTACTTTTTTACATCTGTTGTGACTAACGTCGGACTTTGCTATGACTTCCGGAACGTTAATTTATTGTTATATACACAGTATAGGTAAATAGGACAGAAGAGTTGTTATGGACAGGGAGGGAGGCTGTTAATTTTCATTCATAAACTTCACTTCGAGTAACTGTGTTTTTTAGGGTCACTTGTTGACTTTCTAATATTGCCACAATTTTTTTTTTTTTTTTCATTTCAACCAACGATTATGCAAAGAGATTTTCCCAAGTCAGTTATAGTACATCTTGCATTTGAACTTGAAAGCATCTTCAACTATTTTAGACTTGGATGAATATTAAATCAAGGAAGGAGTATATTCGGAAAGAATTAACTGTATTCTTTATGCTTATATTCTTATCCTTGTTTTCCTTTTGTTGTATTTGATGTTTATTTTTACCTTGTTTTCGGCTTCACATAACGAAGCTAATTAGAAATGTTTGTTCCCCGTGGACTCGAAATGGGTGGTGATGCTGCTGCACAAATGGAAGAACGTCGACGAGCTCAATTAGAAACTAGAAATGATGCTCTACGTTTTCTTTTAGTTCCAGTTGCTTTGGAACTTGGTATGCAGTGGTTTATAATGTTCATCACCTATAAAATCAAATTTGATTCAAGTTGATAGTGTGTGCGAGGAACTGATTGAGCGTCTGTTACCAATTTTCATTTTAGACGAAACTTGAGAACGTAATTTGTTAGAATAATCAATATTTCGCCTTAGGAATATTTAGCGGAAGTTCATTTTACTCCTGTTTTTCCAGTTATATTAACTCTTCACATATTTCTATGACTTTCATCAGAACCATATTTCAGGAGCTCATTTTTGTGCTTTGGTATTTGGTTGGGATTGGATCTGCACATGACTTTGTTAAAATACAATTGTTGGACATCTTATTTGGGAGATTCAATGATTTTTTCGGAAATTTATTACTTTCGATATAATTGTCCGTTAAAATTTTTTCATTTCTAGATTTGGATTTATCATTGCACTCACAGAAAAATAGTTTTCCTAACACATGCACGCGTTTTTCAGTGTCATTTTCATACCTTATGAATGTTCGTTTGATTGCTGTTCATAAAAATTTCTTGCTGAAAACTGATATTGTCTTTTTCGGTTGTTGCAAACATGTGGAAGATATCTGAACTTTCGAAAGTTGGGTTATTCACGTGGATTATTAATATGTGAATATATGTGAAGACTATCATATGAAGACATTGGCCACATCACATGTATATTGACACTGTTAAGTCATTTCTAAGTTAGGCTAATTAAATGGAAGGGATTGAGAGACCATTTTTGCTAGGATGGATATTATTTTTGTCGCGGCCGAATTGAGAGCTTGGAGGGTGTAGTAAAGTATTTTCATAAAGTAATCAAATGAAACAGCTGTGAAGAAGAAAAGCCTGAGTGATTGGAGTTATTTTACGCTATTTAAATGTTACCGTAATTTGCAGGAAGATTCTTGATTGCTAACTTAAATGTGTTTCAGAGAATCATTTTTATTCATTAAACAATCATTTGCGATTGGGATGTCGATTTTAGCAAAGATTTCGGAAATCGAAGCCGAGGTAATGAGAAATTGTAGCTATATAATAATGATTTAGGGATTTACATATTTATTGTGGTGATCTCATACCCGTACTTGAATCTCCGATTTTTGCAGGTAACTCATGTCTGGAAACAGATAACCCTGAAAACTTAAAATCGTAATTGTTATTTCAGATGGCTCGCACACAAAAGAACAAAGCCACGATGGGTCATTTGGGTATGCTTAAAGCACGTATTGCGAAACTTCGGCGAGAATTAATTACACCAAAAGGTGGTAGTGGTGGATCAGGCGACGGCTTTGATGTTGCTAAAACCGGTGATGCACGGATTGGATTTGTGGGTTAGTTATTTTTGTGATATATGTGGTTTATGTCGAATAGAAAAGACAAAAGTCATATGCCAAAGCCATTGTTCTTTATATAAAATTGCGAAATTGTTATTAGCACTATTTTAGTTGGAACTGTTACATATTTTTTAACGCTTTTACAGTAACATATTTATATTTCAATGTTGCTCGAATAAGGTATTGCGGAAGTCATTTACAACTTTCATCTGCATTAATTATTCATATTATTAGAGTTGGAAAACTATCCAGTTATCCTCTTGAAGCTGTTTTAATAATTTCAGCTCACATAAATCTACTGATTTACTCCATATTTTATTGAAATCAAGTTGGGATAAATTTTCCAGCTTATATCTTCAATAGCTTTTTTTTCTAATATAGTTTCTTTCTGAATTTTGGAGCTTTATATTTAGTTCTTTATTTTATTTTTTTCGTGTAGGAGCAAACGGTTAAATGATAATATGAAAGTAAAAATAGTTGCAACAAGAAAAAGTTTCATCGTTACAGAAGATCAATATATGCTGTTCCATTCTCGAAATGTTGTTGAGAAGTATTGAAATATCTGGGATATAAGCTTGGCCAATATAGAATCATTGAAAATATTGTTATTTTTAATCATCAAGCGCTTCCATATGGATATTACGAAGTGTTTATATTGGTATAACATAATACATATTATTCCTAACACTAGTGAAGTTTATCATAATGTTCATTATAGCAATAGCACTAGTTAAATGAATTATAGTGAATAAAAATGCATGGCTAAAATATAAAAATTGTGATAGATTCGAAAACGGTAGTATTTTTGGTCATAGTTTATTTTGAACAAAAAACAAGCCAACTTTTTATCTGAGCAGAAATTTCATTTCGTATGTTTTATAAAATGTAAGGTTAGGATTTGAAACATTGATCGTGAGAATCGTAGGAAAACCGTTTTTAAATATTTTAAAACCTGTTTCTAGAGGATAAGCCAAATAAATTTAAATTTTAAGTCATGGAGGTTCGAAAAAATGATCAGTTTAATGGTTTTTAGTTTTTTCCGTGAATGATATGTCTGCGTAGGAGTTTTTTCCGTCAACGACATGTCTGCGTAGGAACAATAAATCTTCATTTGTAAATGATCTTTAAAAAAATGGTTATTTCATTACTATATTGAAGCTCTCAATATATTTGGCTGAGATAATGATTTGATTGAATCAAAGCACAAAAATTAAAATCTTACGACCCTTCCTTCTAAAGAAACCTATAAACTAGTTGGATGTGAGAACTAAATTTTAATTTCATCGAACTAAGTGGTAGCGATGATTCCTGCAGCTGTTCGGGTCGTGGCTGGTCACTGGTAGTCTCGGAATGCTTTGCACAAGTGGAAGATTGCATGTTTAAATTCCAGAATTCTTTTCATTTGGAGAAATTGTCGGATCTTCTATGAATGTCTTAAACCCCGGACTCTTTATTTCTTTCTCTTCTTCGACTTCTGATAATTTATAATATATATCACCTTCACCATCACTTTCACTGGACCAGTCGTCAAATTGATGGATTGTTCGGGATTTCTGAATGAAACGAGATTTTTCGTTTTTTAGAAAGCAGTTAAGAGTTTCTGGTTCTTGAAATTGACTTGATCGACCTGTTTGAGAAACTCTTTCCGATTCTGGTATTTCAATTTTGGTGTGTTTAGTTTTGCAGGATAATTGATATAATTCCAAATTTATTTTACTTCTATTATAATGATTTGCCACGTCGAAAGGTGACTTTGGAAATGAACTTTTCTCTGTACGAGATTTGTCTCTTGGTTCTGTATTGAGCAACCAGTTTGATGCATTTCTAACTGGAGGTTGATTCCAGGTTGCCTCTTGTTGTTCACTGATTATTGACTCTTCTAAATCTGAATTCATTAGATCAGGAAGGGTTTCAGACTGGCTATCTGTTGGTTGCAGTGATTCTTGATCTATATGTTTAGAGACTGAGATCGGTAGTTTTTTGGTCAGCTGTGAAAAAGATCCATATTCTGACTCATAAAAAAAATTTATTGAATTCGATTCATAATTGGAATATTCTTCAACACTAAGTTCGTTTTTCGTCGTTTTTCGTTTTTGCGGTACTTCAACAATGTTTTTGTCAATGTTATGTGATATTGGGGAGTCTTTTTTTTCATCCTTCATGTTATTCAGCTGGTGGATAATATTCTTCGATCGTGGGGATTTTGATTGACTTTCTCTGAAGCATTTTGGGGCGAACATTACAAATGAGTCATTGGAAGTTTGTGGAAATGGCATTACTCCTTCTGCTGGCAACTGTGACGGATCGCACTGGAACATTCGCTTCATTTGGTATGCATCCATAATGGCTATTTCTCCTGGGCTTGAGCTATCTGTATCATTTCCTTCAGAAAGCATGAGCTTTACAGTACTAGGAACTTCATTTTTTCTATTCAAATCACTTTGCTTTGACTCGATACAGGTGCCGTAATTTGGCGTTTTGGCGGCGTTGTTCGATTTGCCAGCATTCTTCTGTGCTTTTTTTTTCGCAAAGCAATCTCTGAAATGAAGTTCTGTCCAAATTTAATTATTTTGACGTATGCTCTCTCATCGATGAGAGCCTGTAGGGGAAAGACATTTTCTTTTTTTGAGTAGGATAAAGAGATTAAGGTATGTGGTAAAACACTGAATAATCAGGAAAATAGCGTTAAATTCAGTTGATATTGCGTGTCGATTATTACTATTGGAAATACTTCCTTTTAGAGCTGACTGCTATTGCTAGTTTGCGGTGCTGTTCATTATGGACGATTGGAATTTGACCTATGAATTAGAATTCATTTGGTATTTGAAATTATTTCTCATTTGGAACTTCAGTGTGGACATATGTCTTTTTAGAAGAAGTATCCGTGCTTTTTTGCTTTTTTAAGATTTTTCGGATCACCTAAATGAAAACACAGCTTACTAGATTTGTTTCTTTTATAAAAAGGTATTTGAGTCCTTCCTGCGATTACCTTCTGCAAAAGGAAAGCAGAATTTAGTTTAGTTCGAGGGAACAGTTAAAATTTATTTCGAATAGCTGATTTTAAGTAAACGATATTAGTTGCAGATTTTAATTCTAAAGAAGGGGGACACCAGCATAATACTATGTTGGAAAGTAGTCCATTTTAATTTGATTTTTGGTCTTAAAAAATTTTTTAAATTCTTACTTATCTCGCAAGAAGACTTGGTCTTGCAGTAATCTAGACTTTTATATAAATGCTTAATTTAGTGGTAACATGGTGGAACAAAAGAAGAAATATTGGTGACAGTAAATTAAGTAATTCTTTTATCTTTTCAAGAAGTCTCACCTGCACACACGGATAGTTGCAATGGTGTAGGTAATGATCAGAAACGTAGCAGCAACGGACAGTATAAGAAGGAGACCAGAATTATCTCGTTTTGTAGTTTCGCCACCATTATTATCGCGGTATTTTCCCATCATGGCTGTTTCAACCTTTTCGATGCGTACTCCACCAAGAATCCGGGACAAAGCAGTCATTTGTGCTGATAGAACGTATTTCACTTTAGTGGAATCAAGAATTGTCATGGTACTGAGAGAACGTCGTCGTTGACTTTTCGTGATTACAAAACCGATAGTTGTTGACTGTAAGCTGTTTGGTTTGATACTCAGTAGTACAACGTTCTCCTAAAACATTTTATTTGGGAAGATCCAGAAATATTTATTAGGATTACTAGCTTTTTCACATGATACCATCCATATTTACCTCCCGACTTTTTTGGTGATATAATTCTTCAAAAGCTAATCTGACATGTAGCTCGAAAATGCTAAGTATAGTTAAAATTTTAAAGGTAAGCGTTGAGATGCGTTAAAAGAATTTGGCGCGTTTTTTCCTACAAATTAAGTCTTGGTAAAATGAGAGTACTCTGATATTTGATTCATCATGAATCTCTAAACAGATGCATCACAAATTCTTCTAATTACCTTTTTAAGCCTAAGCGTTGTGGCCATACATTCGTCAGCTTGTTGCTCGCAGTAGTTACTTACAACGGCTGCAACCCGACGTTTAAAATATGATTCGTAGGTTTCATTGGTGTGCAACCGACCACTTAAATTCACACGCTTGATGCTCATTTCAATTACTGGCAGTTCTTCAGTCTAAAATTATCCCATATTTTACTATTTTTGCTTTTGTTAAAATCAACAATTTTTTTTTACTTACCAGAAACTGTCAGTTTTTATATTCTATTCGCCATAAGATAGTAATGATATCAAATTAATCAAAATGCTAAATTAAGTACAAGAAATATTGTTTTTTAATCTTGTGCATTTAAAGATTTCAAGGATTTTCTTCTAGTCTTTTATTTTTAAAATTATCCCGTTTTTGATCAGTTTGGCATAAATTCTGTGTACTATAAGCTAAGTGAACGTATTATTAGTATCATTGCACTTTTTGCTGTGATTCTAGCAGTAACTTCATGAAGGTTTTATTCTTTGCTTCTCTCACAAAATGCTCAAGAGTTGGGAGCTCATTTCAATTCCAATTCACGCCTTTTTCCGATGCGTCTAACCAAGTCACTTTTCTCGAAAACCATCGTATATTTGCCACGAAACAGGAAATTGGGATTCACTTTATCTGTTCATACTAACTGAATTTTCCGGACTCTCAAGTTTTTATTTAGTTGTAAAAATGGAAGTTACTTTAGGAGCTAACGATTATCTTTTACTGCCGTTTTATGGAAGTTAAAAACAGATTGTTTTCGTTGTAAATTTTTTCAGGTTCGAGCTGAATTAGTCGTAATCTTTGGCGTGCGCAATTTTCATTAGGAAACTGAGTAAATGAATTCGGTTAGGATATTGAAGAAATTCGATGAAGACTTTTACCGTAAAATGAAAGGGGTATTTTTGCAAATTTATTTCGTAGTTGTCAAGTCAACTTTTATCAAATGCTTTAGGCCTTTTCGTTTCTGTGGGATCTAAAAAGTTCGGAAGTAATGCCTAACTTCTTGGGGAACAATGCGCAGTCTCCTTGATTTTAGTATTCCCGCATATTCACCTATTCAAATCCAATTTTCTCTGCTAGAAATACAGCTCTACGGTAAAATCGATTGAAATTATTATAAGTTTTTGACATTATTTTGGAAGGAGATTTGAATGAATTTAATTTCTGAGCTATTCATACCACAGATACTTCCCTAGTCTCCTTTATAGTAGGGAGCATTCATTTGGATCCTTGCCGAAAGGAAGCAATCTATAGATAACAGTTAAATTTCAAAATTGTTGGTTCTAATTTAAAACCAAAACCAAATATACCTCTATGAGTTCACTGCATAGACTGTAGTGTTTTAGTAAATCACCCGCATTCTGTTGACAGACACACACAAATTCAGAGCCATTATTGCATAATAGATCATTGCGTATTATTGGGAAAGTAGTGGAAGCATTAGTATCAGTAATAGTTCTAGTAACGGTAGTCGTAGTGGTGCCAATAGCTGCTGATCGAATAAGGTGAAAAGCCACTGATGAGGCGATATCAGAGATGCCAGTGCTAGCTACTGCTGCCGTTTCCAGAAGTTCGTCACATAATATGTATAAAATAATGGTTAGTAATGGGATTAGGTGCATAATAAAATGGTTTGAATACAATAGTAGTAGTAGTAGTAGTAGTAGTAGTAAAAGCCGACGGCTATGTTAGTTCCAAGACTATGACCGGGTCTTATCATTGTCGCGTGCCATTATAAAGCCTATGACAACACTACTCAAAGCTACGAATCATATGTTAGACCGATCCCTTGTTTCTCCTGCAATTGTAGTTGCTATATTCACACGCTAGCTAAAAATTTAAATCTTTAAGGCAGATAACACACACACTATATTGTGGCAAAACTTGATGCTGGTGCATGGAGTGGAGTTTTTCAATGCCATCCTATCGCCTCTCAGTTCCCTTCTCTACCTTTCCTTCATCTCCTTCACGCTAGCTTTTCTTCGTCCACATATCCGCAGAGATCTATCTCCTTGCATAGCCTCAGATGTGGCCTATCATTTCCCTATATCATCTGTCCCCAAGCTTTCCTTTTCTCTCCTCTCCATTCAGCATCCTTCCTCTATCATACTCCAATGAAACATATATATCAACGAATTCATTGCTGTTAAGTTCATCGTGATGTCGATATGCATGTATGTAAAGGATAGCCACATTATAATTGTCAATTTTCCCCATAAGAAAAACAAGCGCAAACTCATTCCCCAAAATAGTTGACCCTTGTAAGTCTTCATGAATAATCGCCTACTGTGATTACTTTGGATAGTTTTTTGTAAATTATCCATCTCCGTCTCTCCTTTAGTCCAATGTTCGATAATGGGACAACTGCATTACTCGTTGAATAAATAGAATTTGAAATGCTTTCTGGGAAGCAGGCATGCAGAATCGAATGCTTAAATGGAGTTTTTTTGGGAGGCCGTTCGTTGTCAATTTTTGGAGAATGAAGTCCACTAATATTTCTAGCTTTTCCACATATTTATTTCTTCCGACTTGAAAGAATTGAAACAGTAAAAATATGAATTCATTTGAGTGTTGGGAAGACATTCCAAAGCAAATAAAACAATGTAATAGTCAGTGTAAATTATATGGACGAGGCGATAGCGCAAGTGTAGGACGATAATTGATACAGTTGGTCATTTAACTGAACTGGTAATCTTGCAATTTAGTCTCTCTTTACATCACATAAAGCCTTAGCTTTTAAGCAGAAGAACGGTCCAGCATTAATTGACCGGTATGTGACGATAAATGTTTGATGTTTGACTAGCTGATTTCCATCTTAGCTGTTATTCCATCAGACACTTTACGTAGTAATGAGTAATATCACCGAGTTAGTGATATGGATGAAATTCACGAATAAACTGTCGTCAAAGTGTACGTAAAGCACGTGGAATAGATAAGTGGAGATAAGTGAAAGAGTGGATTGTGCTGGGTCTAATAGCATATTCATGCATTCCCTGTCATTAGGATTTATCGTTATTCTTTGTGTGCCTTCATCTTTGCTTATGGGATAAGTATTTAATGCCGGTGAATGCTCGAAGTCACCTCCACTGCTCGATCTCAGAATTTTAGTTTAAGATGAGGTTTGTAAGTTAGTTGAAAGTTAGTAAAAAGAGAAACGGACAAAATGAGAAAAGATCTGATCCTAAACAAAAAACAAAAGCTGGTGGAGGATTCTTTTTAGAATGAAATCTTGAATTTGGAATTTCATACTAATACTTTTGAAATTTAATTCCTGATGGATTTGGCTAAATATAGCTTTGTAGGTAAAGAAAATTGAAGGAAGCATTTTTTTGATTAGACGTTGAAAGCATTTTGTCAGGATCTTCACGGTATCTGAAGGCCATAATTGGTCGCTGTCCTTCAAAATGTCCTGCATTCCTGCACCGTCCAAAAATGTTTTTTTGAGTGCAGTTGTAGTGAAACACAATCTCATTAGATTTTTTTATAGAATAAATATCGAAGATGTTTGCAGTTGAGGTTTTCCATCGGTTGGTAAATCGACGCTGCTTCAGTTCTTTGACAGCGATGATTGGCTTCTGGTTATCTTTATATGCTTGAATGAAGTCACTCATCCAAGACTTAATTGACACTTTAGACTGGACATTGTCAACTGTTGTTGCAACGTCAAGCATTCCTCCAAAAACAGATTACACCCATTTGTCAAGTTTTGGAAATATCTGCACTCTTCAGTAATTTGCAAAATATAATTGTAGAATATCGATTTAAATTGCTCGTTAGTTTCAGGTTTTCCATCGGTTGGTAAATCGACGCTGCTGTGTAACCTTGCTGGTGTTTATTCAGAAGTAGCAGCATATGAATTCACTACCCTCACGACAGTACCGGGTGTCATTCGCTACAAAGGTGCCAAAATGCAGCTTCTAGATTTACCTGGAATTATCGAAGGCGCAAAAGACGGAAAGGGACGTGGTCGACAAGTGATCGCTGGTTAGTATAGAAGTCATATTCAAAATATTTAAGTGTTTCATACGTCATTTTTATGGTTTTTCGCATGTTCGCGAATTCAAATTCATCTAGCTTATTTTTAGTGGCGCGGACATGCTCGCTAATATTGATGGTATTGGACGTTATGAAGCCACTGCAACACAAAAAATTGCTTGAACAAGAATTGGAAGGCTTTGGAATACGGTTGAATAAATCACCACCAAATATTGTTTTTAAGCGCAAAGAAAAAGGTGGTTTAAACTTGACCTGTTTGGTAAGTTTTTTCATATGCCAGTAGTTTTTGCAAATTTTGTCATTTACCGTTTTTAATGCTTACAATCCATGCTTATTACCTCTTTCAATAGTTTTAATACACTTATTGTCTTTGTAGTCTGTAATGACTCCAGCTTTGCTAAAAAAAAAACCATGCTACTTTTCTTCGTCGTCGTTTGCAAAAAAAATTCGCTTTTAGACTCCACAGTCAGAACTTGATGGTGAGACGGTAAAAAGTATTTTGGCAGAATATCGTATACACAATGCTGACGTATCGCTAAAGTACGATGCCACATCAGAAGATTTAATTGATGTTATCGAAGGAAACAGGTAAGTACGCTTCAACTGTTCTTCGTTATGATACTTCAAGTAATGGAATCGTATTGTGAATTCCCACCTCTTTAAGATGCTGCACTAATTTAAGATCGTGAGTCACTGTGGATCAGATATCTTCAAGCTTATGAATGTTCCTGTCTTTTGCAGGATTTACATACCATGTATATATGTTTTAAACAAAATCGATCAAATTTCAGTGGAGGTAAGGTCGTCTTTCTTGACATTTTCAAGGAAGGTTTTTTTCACCCTATTTCTAGATTGCATTAATTTTCAGGAGCTAGATATTATATATAAAATCCCGCATTGTGTACCCATTTCTGCACATCACAAATGGAATTTTGATGACCTGTTGGAAAAAATATGGGACTACTTGAGTCTGATTAGGGTGTAAGTTTTGCATTTTTTTTTATTATTCCAGCGCTTCAAAGAGAACTGAAACAGTTCAAAAAGGTTGGCCAGCGTTTCTAGTAGGATCTGAGAAACCTTGTGAATGAACTACAATTTTTTGTAGCACGAGCAAATGAACTGGTAAAAGCAGAAACTGTTTTAGATACACCAAACCGAAAGGACAACTGCCTGATTACAATGCGCCCATCGTACTATCAGCAGAAGCACGAACTGTGGATGATCTATGTTCAAAAATTCATAAAAGTCTTCAGAAAGACTTCAAATTGTTAGCTGTTTTCAAAACCCTTAATATAGTTCCAGGATATAAATGAAACAGAACATCTCAGTAATCTTTTGTCAAGATTACATTTAATTCTGGTGGTTTCATTTTTTTATATTACGAATTGGCGCCAAGACTTCTCATTTCTAGCGCGTACGTTTGGGGAAGCTCGGCGAAACATAATCCGCAAAGAGTGGGGAAAGAACATGTCCTGAATGACGAGGATGTCGTACAAATCGTAAAAAAGTTGGTCCTTCCTTATTTACTCACTATTGTAACATGAAATAATTCCACTGTTGGGTGCGCTCATCAATTTTCTTTTTCTTACTACGAGATATTTTGATAAAATTTGTTCTCCGAAATGCAAACACCGATTTTTCGTCAAAATTTTTTTGAATGTAACAATGATATTCGGAAAATAACTTTTTATATCTACTCAGATCAATCAAATTATTTTGGACAATTATTTTGCATTGATTCACTTTCTGTTGCAGAATTTAAAAAAGGAAAGAATGCAATGCAAGCTTTCTTCTTCCTGCCTTAGCAGTTCCATTCACCAACAGTTCGTGATTTCATTTGTTCCTGAATGGATTCCTTTTCACATTGCTCATTTCTCAGACAGATCTGAGTGAAAAAAAAGAACATGTTTAAACACCCAACTAACTTTATGTTGACAGAAACATACTTTAATAATTTCTTTTCGCCGCAACTTTTCTGCTTCAGAGTTGAGGAGCTGCTCAAATTTTCTTTGTTTTTTGATGTTCTTAAACTATAAATGAATTATGTTAATTTATATTAATGAAAGATAAATTGAATTTACGAAGCAACTCGTGTCGTTTTTTTTTCAATAAGAATATGTAAAACAAATGGACACTGCTCTGGAACACTACAAGCTGGTTTATTTCAGCTGTTAAAAAGAATAAGGTACTGGAATCCTTCATTAAGCATTTGCATTTCTATGAAACTAAACAAAAATCAAAACCTGGAGTTTGTTGATTTTTAGTGCAATGTACACCATGTCTATCAATCAAACTTTATGGACTTGGGTGAAATGAAACACGGAACCATGATTTCATTAGCAAAAACGAATACATTCCGTTAAGTATTAGATATAACGTAATTACCTGGAAGCGATCCCTTTTATATCTCTCCAAAATATTATTGCACAGGCCATCGAGAACTTCCTTTATAACTACCGAGACCCGGATTTCTTTTTGTTTCATTTTCGCTATTGGGACATCAACAAATAAACTGAAGTATAAATTCGCAATTTTAGTATAATGCAAAATAAAGAATCTAAAAATACAAGGTTAAGCTCCGAAAAAAAATCAACGGTTATCTACCTTGAATTGATTATATCTTTCAATCGTGGCAAACATCGAACTTCTGGCAAAAATATTGAATTTAACAAAGACCCTGCAGAAAGATTGATTGTTTCAAATATTTGAATGCTAGCTTTTTGTAGTTGATGGATCACATTGTACATTTGCTATACTAGATTAAAATTAATAGAATAAAGCTTTCTCAGGGCGTATGAAGATTGATGTCTAGAGTTTGAAGTTAAGTTTCATTTTCTAAGTTAACATTAATTTATATGAAAAGAAACTCACGGAATGCAGGTGGCACAATAGCAAGCGCTTCAGTCGCCGAATGCATAGGAAAAGTAAAAAAACCCGTTAGTAATTCGAAAAGAAGTTCACCGAATGTAAACACGAACATATCTTCAAGAGTCTGGAAAGCTCTCGACATTTTTTGGTCTTAAACTGTTAATCATTTAACCTTATTTTTATGAATGATGTTTTTTCTGCAAATCAAAATTCCGAAAGCTTAGATATCAACGACTATAAAAAAATGGACGAGATTAAAATTTAAAACTTGCGGTTTTTCGAATACGATAGGAATATAAACCTCCGAGTGTAACTTTTTTAAGACTGATTAAAATTCAGTAATCAAATTTATTTTTTCACCTGAGATTTATTTGAAAAAAACTGGAGAAACTCACATTAACAGCCTGGGAACACAACATTGAAGGACGTCGTAAACTTGGTTGTCCAGTTAGGACTGCAAAGATTTGAGAATTTGGAAATTATACACAGTTAATTTAAAAAATCGCATTCTTTACCTTGGTCCAGATCAATTAACTCGCAACCGCATTCTGTAATAATGATATTCCCTGCATGACTGTCGACTGAAAAAACAAATTTAAGATGCACATGCGTCAATATATTTTAGATGTACATTCGAACTATGTGATAAACATCAATGTGATAAACAACTTCGCAGTAAAAGGAGAGAAATATGCAGTGACAAAGTACCTTCTCAGTAATACACTCTTCGCAAATTTAGTTGAGTATTTCTTTGAAAACTATGGAAAATATGAACAAATTTCTAAATATGAAAACGAACGACAAACATCACCATGAGGAACTTATATATGTATCACTTTTGCAACAAATTAAAAAAAAACATACGGTACGGTATAGAAATCGCGTTTAGTAATGTCAATGTTTCAAGTAGCTGTCGACAAATTAAGCGAATATCACATATTTCAAATGAGCGAATAGAATTATCCATCCTGTATTTTACGAAGAAATCATCCTTCCAGTTGCTCTGGAATAGACAGTGGTTTTGAATCGATGTCAATTTGGTAATTGCACAGATCTATTTCATAAAACTGTTGTAAATGGCTATAAATTTAAATTAAACAAAGAATTTAAAAATATTAAAAAATAAGGAAGGTCTAACCTTGTGCAGGCAATCCCGTAACGTTCCTTCTTTGAAAATGGGTCGGATATATATAATTCCGCCATCATTAGCCCAGCTCATTACACTTCTATTAATATGTGAACAATGCAAGGACTGGAAAAATTCAAGGACATTGTTAAGACTTGTCACTGATCCGAAACGATCTGGACCGTAACGGACACCAGAGAGCATGAGTTTTGAAGAACCACATCTAATTTCATAGTGTACTTTGCCAGATCGCCAACCACAATGTTTTCTTTGTCCTTCGATAATCCACTGACGTTTATCACGGGACGACAAAAGTATCCACTCATGCAAACCTATGTAAATAGGAAATTTTACCGTGTTTGTTTGAGCCTTTCTGAACTTAAAACTCTGGATGAACACTACAAATACAAAACAATATACCTACTTAATTCGCTGCTTAAATATCAAACTTACAGGGAAGTAAATGTTGCATGACCACTACAATCTTCTTGTCACTTTTCAAAAAACATATGCCTTACCAATATTTGTTTCGCTGGAGCTTTCGAGGAAACTGGCTACTGCTGGACATGCGTACAGGATCGGATGTAGACAGATAGCATCCAAAAATTCCTGCAATCAGTTTTACGAAATATATTTACAAACTGACAAACCAATATAAAAAAGATAATGACGAAAAGAAACTCCAGCTAATTAATAGCAGTTCACGCTGCATTTTGATAGGATTTAGCCCAACGTCACTAATGGTGTCGCGTCTATCAAAACTAGGCAAAGGAAAACGTTCTACCTTGCCTGGTGACATTATTGAGTTTCTTCTCCAAAATTTCCAGTTAGACTTTCTATTAATAGCAGTTTTCACTTTGTTCTCAGTTTCTTTAATTTTCAGTACAAGAATCCAGACCTGCAACGCCAACATGCGCTGTTTGATGAATGCTTTTTTTGCATTTCCAATAAACTTTTTTGGAGGGAACCCTAAATCAGCACCAATATTTTCGATTTGAGAATTCAGCTTCCTGAAAAACTGCAGCAGTAAATACATTGTGAATCTTGCAAGAAAAGTTAAAAGTCTTTAACGACCAAAATAAAAATAAAATACCGAAACTGCGCATAACGTCGCTGTGTGCGCCATGACTTCCCCATTCCCAACTGAATTTTCACTTCTATCACATATTCCTCAAATTTAAATAAATTCATCAAAACTAAGACGGAATCCTAAAAAATAAGTAATTTGGATTGCAATAGCATTCATTTGCAAAAGACTGGAATATCACTTGAAAGTTATTCGTCTATTTCAAGTGGTTCGTGCATGAACTCGTGAGATGAGTCGACAGCTTTTTCTATACTCTTCGTTGGAACGGTTCGAATTTGAATCAAATAACTACCAATTACGCACTTTAAATGGCAACCTCAGACAACTGAAAGCTCCAAATTAAGCATAGTACTTCACTTAGTACTACACCAATTTACAACATAGTTCCAGACTATAAGGAAGATGGAAGTACGTTCCATTTAAATCAAATCTGGTTTCCTACTAACGGTTTGGTGATCAACTACACAAATTCTAACAAATACACAGCTTCTGTTTAAAAATGTATGAATATTACGCTCTCCACTTAAAGTTGAATACAAACCACGTGATCATTTAAGTGTAACCAGCCGATTAACGTGCATTTCACCGGGTGCGTGATGTCAGCAACTCCTGCCTTATTGTCTTGCATTACTCATACTTCGAGAAGCTAAAATGTGCATTTTTTCTTGAATGCGCAAATACTTCGTCGGAAATATCCAAAGCAAAACACCCGGATGGCTCACTACAGAATATTTAGGCCAACCTGTTTCCAAAGCTCACTAACCGGCCCCACCCCTCTCTATGTGTGAGCGTCATCAAACTAACACATATTTCGCTAGCGGCCGAACTTTGCACGAGGTGATGAGTAGTGCTCAACTTTGTGTATCTTTATTCGACCCTACAACCGGTTTTTCATTTCATGGATTCTTATTTCTGCTTCTGTGAGCTAATCAATCTCAAATACATCAAGTTTTTTCTTATGTGGAAGTAATCCAGATTATAAAAATAGGTATTGGGAACGAGTCGCTAATTGGAAGTTGAAGCAGTAATGTTTCATAGGTTCCCTTCTCAACTTGTGTTATCACTTTGTCTGATGCTTCTTTCATTTTCACCATTGAAATATCTCGATATATATATATACGATGCTGTATATTATTATCATAGTTATCCATTGTTATCCAAGGTATTTCAGAATGTAAAAAATGACGTCGTCGATATCAACTCATTCAACTTTTTCGGGGGTATGTTCTCTATATTAGTTAGTTTATTTGTTTCTGAAGCGTGACTATTTGGTGAGAAAAAAGTCATAAATGATTGCTGATGTACGTTATCATTTTTTTTATATCGGAGATGATGTCTTAGGTTTCAGGGGTATATAAATGTCGAACTGGGGTATATAAATCTAGAATTGGTTACTTTCCATTCTGCCATTAGAAAATGCAAACTAGTAAGGAGTTGTTACAGCTCTCGGAAGGTTGTTTGAGTGAAGCCAGTTCCAGTGGATTACAGAAGCGGATTAGCCAGGACGAATCGCAAGAAGATTGTCCAAAGTGTGCAGCAATGAGACTGAATGCTGTTGTTGCTGAGGAAGCATTAGCTTCTTTAAGTGGACAGTTCAAAAATCTTCAAAAAGAACTGAAGGTAAGTTTTTTTTCTTCCATTAAAGTTCTGGAGAAGCTGGGACCAAATAATATGATAATGATGTGAAGCTGTTGAAAAATTAAATCTGTGTTGTTAATTTCTGAATGCATATTGTTATAAAGAATTGAAATTCTTTTATCGAAAATCAGTGATTTTTTAGAAAACAGAACAAGTGTCTAAAATAAATGAAGAACAAGCTAAATATATTGATGAAAGGCGTTCAAAGCTGGAAAAATTGGAAGCAGAACACACATCATTGAATGCAGAGTATGAGAATTTGCGGGTACACTTCCAGTTTAATTATACTATCGTTGCCCTAAAACTCTTGTATATTTGAATTTAACTCTAGAGAGCATATAACGTTTCAGATTAATCATGATAGTCTTAAAAGGCAATATGATGAAGTGGTTGCGACAGCGCGAAAGAATCAGGTTTATATTAATGTGCACTAATTTTATTACGGATTTCTAGCGTTTCTTCTCTAAATTTGATTGGTTTTAATCGGGTGACATCGGAGAATCAGTTCTTTTTTTTTAAATAGTAGCAGACTTTAAGGTACTTTTCATCTCACGTAGTAAACAAAATGCATTGCGCTATTTAAAAGCGAAAAAAATATAGCGAATAATAATCGAATAAAATTTTATTAAATTAAAGCGTTTAATCGAAGAATCAGTGAAATATCATGAAACTTGCAAAGTTGCTATGGAAAATCTCATGGCTGAAAAAGAAGCACGACAAGAACTGTTAGCGAAATATTTGAAAAGTGTGGAAGCTGCAGCGGTAATTTTCTCACGTACTGTTTTCGTGGGCTTGATATATAATTAAGGCTTTAGAATTTCCCGTTTACTAGGAAATTGTATTCCATTCGTTTGAGCACATTATATAGACCAAAAATTTTATCTTGTCTCGGAAAAATAATATAATGCTTGAAAATTTTGATGAACGAATCGCTAATATTACTGCAGGTATCTGGGTCGAACATGAAATCCATAGAAATTATTTTAGAAAGTTTATGTTTTTATTTCCTAAATTCTGCTTTTTTGAAGAAAATAAATGATTCAATGAAACAGTTGGAAAAGAAATGTGTTCAACTACAGGCAAAGAATGGAAAGTTGGAACAGTTCAAGTGTCATTGCCCAGCAATGCTTCGATTAATTCTTGAGCTTGGTGAATATTTCTTTTTTATTTTCACAGATTAGTGTCTCAGCAATATTTTGGATACAACCAGGTCATATGGAAATTTTTGAATGAATTTTTTGCATTTTACTTTTATGCAATTTTCGAAATTTTTATCCGTCACTATGATCTAATTTGCTTGGTCATCCAGCACCACTTGTTTTTGGTAGTGACAGGTTCTTGTTCGTTTGTTTTGTTTTAGATCTTTTTTTTTTGATCGAACTATCGTAATCGGACTTTATTTTTCGGAATATAAATAAGCTGTTAAGAATTCAGAAGTTACTGCGGGACGGTATTACTTGAGTGTGTTATGTAGTTGAAAATCTTGTGCAAGTATTGTCTACTATCTTATTTGCAGGTGAAATCATTGAAAATAATGGTTTAATGACAAAACGATTGCAACGGCGTCTTGCCCGATATAAAGATGGAGATGATACATATGGATATTTACTTAAAAAGACGGAAAGAGTAACGAATTTAAGTGAATCAAGTAATAGAACGGTCGAGGAAAGTAGTGATGATGGTATATCCTTTCATATATTAGTCAATTCCAAGCATTCGAACTTCTTTTATTCGAAACTCAAAACCAAAAGAGTTGACGATAGCAAATGATGCAAGGGTTGTAGAATCTTGAGTATTGAATCATGACAGTTTGCATCCATGGAATGCAATAAAACCATTGTTCGTTGCTCATTCCTTGCCATTCTTCAGTTTCTCAAACTTTTGGCTGCCGGAATTATAAATAAACTGTTAAAAAATACAGTATTGTGGGACGGTATCACTGGAATGTCTTATATAGTTGAAAAAGCGATTAAAAGTATTGTCCACCATCTGGTATGATGTCTTCTTACTTTTATTCTATTTAAATAATCTTTTTTATCAGATGAATGGGCAAAGGGCGTGGAGGATATATTTCTGACAGCTAGTAGTCCACCTCGTTTGAGATCGCCAGAAAAATCGATGTCTTCTAAAAAAGGAATGAGGAATATTGACGGAAGTAATGATTGTCCGACAAACACCATCAAAGAAGTAGATTCTAAAAATGCCGGAAAAGGTTTAGTATATATGTATAATTAAATTAGGTTTGGAAATATTAATTTTAAAAGGTTTTCAGAATTGTTTTGTGTTGAGTACAATTGATTTTGAATGTTTGATGAATGTAAACCGTTTATTGCTCAACTTAGTCTTTTTAGAGTTAGTTCATATTTCTGTTTATGGAATTATCCTATCTAAATCACGCTTGAGTGACACCCGATTGGGTTGACTTTTTATCCTTCTTCTGAAAACTCAAGTTATAATTCTGCTTTATATGACCCAAAATTCTTTCAGGAAATTTTTTGATGACGAATGTGGAAAATGTGGAAGACCTTCATGTTTCTGTTCCGGAAGTACAAAGTAGTTCGTAAGAATTTTGTCTTTAATGGTATTTAGTCGCGAAATAACTGATAATAAACTGATTGGTCAGGAAAATTTTCATCAAATTATACAATCGGCTTATATGAGACTTTAAGCAGTTTTATGAGGTCTGAATTTACATATGTCTTGATATATAGGATGATACACTTTGTTTGTTTTTTTAATATATTGCAATTTGAAAAATAATTGTGAAGTTATCCTACTACATATTGTTTGCGTGTGGGGAACCACTGTGATTTCCAGTTTCACCGAAATTTACATCATAGTTGGTGTTCTAGAGATTTGCGCGTGGAAAAAACGAAAATAGTATGCGAAACACAGTTTGATTCAATTGAAAAGCAAAAAAAGGAAACATTATACGCACATATGGGAGAAAGTAAAGGTAATTTTAGCGAATGTATGGCCTTCTATGGTCTTTGTTAGGTTTGATTTTTAAGTTTGAACGTTTTGGAAGTTTGTTTTCTATAACAATGTGTTTTTCTGTTCAGCCAGTATCATTCAACATTCAGCTACCGATGTGATGAACGCATGCATTCCAAGTATTTCGTCTTCCTCGCTGGCTGAGGTAACTCATGAATGATCTGTTACCCGTGCAATTTTTTTTTTAATTTTATTTCTACTTAAAGTCGTTGATGTTTGTGATTAGCAGTCTTCTAATAAGCAGTACCATTCAATCTTCACAATGAATTTTAGAAGTTGATTGAAAACGATATGCTGCAAGGTGAACGTGGGTTGCAAAAGAATACTCGAGATAGTTGTGAGAACATCTTCGTATCCAGTGTTGAAAATGATAAGAAATGGGGAATCGGAGTCAGTTAGAATTTGGTTTTTCTATTTTCGTACTATTTTTAAAATACATTTCGAAGTATTAGAAGGAGTTTTTGTGAAATTACTTGAGTTTGGAGCACAGTCCTGTTACTTAGTAAGCAGAACTGGCGCTGTGGGATGAACCAAACGTTGAGTTAAAGTGCTAAACTTTCTGCTTATGAGACCCATGAAAGGCGTTGGTTATATAGACAGCAGAACGGTGACCATAGAAGTTGGGAACCGCTAAGGAGTGTGTAACAACTCACCTGCCGAATCAACTAGCCCTGAAAATGGATGGCGCTTGAGTGGAAGACTTATAATCAACCGTTGCATGGCTATTTTCAGAAGATGAAGAATCAATTCGTACTTGTTTCCTGCTCTCTGATGGTCGTAATGACTGTTTTT